>PVHP010041150.1:0-15767 GCA_004024765.1 Zapus hudsonius | reverse complement strand
CCAGGTCCTTAGGCTCTGGAGGCAACCGCCTTAACCACTGAGTCATCTCTCTAGCCCTCAAATGATATTTTTGACATCCATGACTTTAACCCTGGCAGGGAACATTGAAACCCTTCCAAAATCATATTAAGGTGGGGAAACAGGACACCACATGCTTTTTCCAGTTTTAACCCACAAAGTGCCTTAAAGTAGGGCGGAGCCTTCAAAACTAGCCAAGGGAGAGGGACATCCCCTCCTTAACCTCAGTGCTCAGCCACAGTCATCCCAGGGAGATGACCCAGTGTGTCTGCTTTTGTCAGATGTGGCTCTCAGACTGACCAGTGGCAGCCATCCCTGTGAGGGCCTCGTGGAACTTCGCTACAATGGCAGCTGGGGCACGGTGTGTGATGATGGCTGGGACCTTCGGGATGCCCAGGTGGTGTGCAGGCAGCTGGGCTGTGGAGGGGCCGTGGCAGCCGTCGGGAGTGCGCATTTCAACCGAGGTGTGGGGCCCATCGCCCTGGATGATGTCGAGTGCATGGGGACAGAAGCCAGGCTGTGGCAGTGTCTGCACAGTGACTGGTTCACCCACAACTGTGGCCACCACGAAGATGCCGGAGTCATCTGCTCAGGTGGGCCAGGTTCTGGGTTCCAGCTCTGGGAGCCTGCTGCCCAAGCACAGATGGAGCAGGTGGAGGAACCCTGAGAATCCCAGGCCACTATTCCTATACATCAGCCATTCAGATTCCCAACACGCCCACCTGATGCCTACAGTGTGGTTTTCATAACTCTGTTTTAAAACAATTATTTTTACACACATGAGTTCATTTTACAAGGAAGTTTCATAACATCATCTGCATAAACAGAGAACTAAGGCCACTCACTGAAAATAGGCACTGCTTAAATACAAACCAGTGGTTATAAAACCATATTGGAAATGCTTAAAGATAAATAATTTCTTAATTTTATCCCAATTGAGCTTATGCAAATATATTCTGTAGTTGAAGTTTAAATGCCCTTCCTGTCTCTGCATCCTGCTGAGCCTGGCTGGGAAGGGATGGGCTGATTTATCAGCTAGAGAAAATGAGATGGAGGGGCATGAAGGGTAAGGCTACTAGAAGGTTCTACAAAGAGGGGACAGTCAAGGGACAAAGTCCTCTGCAGAAGCTGAAACCGTATGTCAAGTGTGAAATCAGAGGCCAGGCAGGGCAGGGGATTAAATAGCAAGGAGGCTTAGAACTAGGCCCCTTGGCTGTCAGGAGTGGATCAGAGGTGCCTGAAAAGGCTGCCAAGAAATAGCTCGGAGTTCCTTTTCCTTCCAAATCCTAGAACACTGTTCCCAGCTCCACCACCCCACACACGTCCCTCTCTGTGCTAGTTCTACGCATGTCCCTCCTTGAGACAATGTGCCTTAGCATCTACCAACTGACATTTGTACCCTGGGGACAAGGCACAGTCAGCACATGTACACATGCTAGGCAGACAGGAAGGAAGAGTGTCCAACACTCCAGAGTCAAGGGCAGAAGACTAGCCTCTGCTACATGTGAGTTTAGACATCCTTGGCTGTAATTAGATCACGTCTCTAATTAATTAACTAATTAATTAAAATGTTAATAACGAGATTGTGTCTTTTAAAAACAAAAAAATGAATGAATGAATAAATTAAAAGTAATTACAAAACCAAGCCAACTGGCAAGACAGATGTCTCACACAAGGCAGCCATCACTGTGGTCACGATTTGCCAAAAGAAAAGAAAATGGCATTCTAGTGTCCAGCAGCAGGACAGAAAAGGACCCAGGGATCCAGAAGATGCAGCCAGTGGTGTATAATCATGTTCACTCAGGGTCATTTTCAGAAACCCAGTGGGGTGCATCTCCTTTGGGTTTCTCCCCACAAACCAGGCCTTATCCCTTTATGATTCAAGATAATCAGGTCTACAGGGTTCAGGAGTAATAAAGAGAGATGACTTACCACTCTTCCTGTGTCTTTCACAGCCTCTCTGCCTCGCTCAAAACTACTAGGTGCTGTGAGTTATGCAACTTCAGGTAATTCTTGCTTGTTCTGAATGGATTGGATGTAACTCGTGCTGGGAAGTAGGCCAGTGGTTCAGGGGTCAGATACTGTCTACGCCATTCACCAGCTGTAAGGCTTTAGCACATCTCTTCACCACTCCCTGTCTCCTTCTCCTCTGGGTGAAGTGAGGTGACTGGTGGCTGAGTTGGGGTCGGGTGGGTTTCCCTGTGCAGAGGCACAAGGGCACCTTGCTCTACGCTAGTTGATGGAGCATGTCACTAAGACTTCATCCATTACCTTTTTACCCCCAAGGCCAGACTCCTGCAGGAATTTATCTGTCTACAGTGATTTCTTCTTGGCAGAATTAAGAATGAAAAAGCTGAAAACATTGCTTTTTAGTTTGTTTATGGCCTTTTATTTTTTTTCTCTCAATAGTCACATTTTTACTTCAGTCAATGTGTAGGGAAGAAATGACCCCAAGCCTTCAGAGGAAGGACCAGGACTCTAGACAGCAGAGTTCCTCAAAGGCTGCTTTCTTGACTTTAAAATGTACTGTTAAAAATCTATCAAAAACCTGGTGTGGTGGCTTTAATCTCAGCACTTGGGAGGCAGAGGTAGGAGGATCGCTCTGAGTTCGAGGCCAGCCTGAGACTACATAGTGAATTCCAGGTCAACCCAGGTTAGAGTGAGACCCTACCTCAAAAAACAAACAAACAAAAAAATCTATCAACCCAGGCTTTGGATCGTATTCACTGAGTGCACATCAATTAAAGGTTAAAAGAGGTGCTCCCTACAGAGGAAGGGTACCAGAAGGGAATCTGGTTTAGAACTACAATCCAGAATGGAGAGAGCTCCACTGACACCTGGCTGAGAGCTGAATTTGCTAGACATTTGGTGAACCAAGATGTTGAATAATTCCTTCTTTTATTTCTGTCCTTAGTATCTGTTCTAAAGCCAACAGAAGCACCCACATCCACAGGTAACCCTTTCTTCTCCCTTCCGCCACTTTCCATCTGTAGAGTTTGAGCTCATAGAGCTTCCATCTTTGCTGTGAGAGAAGCATCCCCTCAGTACACTGTCCATTCCACACACACACACACACCCCAGCCCAAGCCCTGCAGACGGCTGCTGCTGGATGCAGAGCTGGGGATGTCTGGCCCACCTAGAAAATCTGAGAATACAAAGTGAGGGGAAGTGAGTTCTGTAAGATGCAAGAATGGTGGTGGGGGGCATTTGGGGGCTGGCACCTAGGAAGGCTCAAGACATCCTGAAGACCACCATTCTCTACCTAGTTCCACCCACCATTGGGTACTGGCCAGTCTGAACCTCTCCCTTTTGACCCACTGACCTTTATGGGCATCTGCCTTCAATAACTGCCCTTCACATAGCTGGAACATCTTCAGTGGGTCACACTTGATCCTGGGATCTATTTTTACTTAGCAATGTGTACAGTGGTACACACAGGAGTGCACACATGCACACACCAGTTAGTGTAGCTTCTCATGGAAAATAAAACAAGCTTTGAGTGTCAGAGCCCAAGACCACACAGTGAAAGGATAGCTGTACATGGGGGGGGGCAGGTCATGGATTCAGCTGGCCAAGGCACAATCACTTAAAAAAAATAAAAAAGCACTTTTATTTATTTTCAAGGAGAGGGAGACAGAGAGAGGGGGAGGGAGAAAATGGGTGTGTCAGGGCCTCTAGCTGCTGCAAATAAACTCCAGATGCATGTGCTGCTTTATGCATTTGGCTTTACATTTGGTACTGGGGAATTGAACCAGGGTCCTTAGGCTTTGCAGGCAAGTACCTTAACCAGTGAGCCATCTCAGACCGGGATGAGTACTAAGATATACAGGATCCCTTGCCACAAGGACTAATACAGACAGCCCACGGAGGAGGATATACAACTGATCAGGGATGGGGAGGGGGGGAATTGGGGAATTTGGGATAACAACGCATGGTTTGCCCACTAAATAATGTAACTCATTATGGACAATAAATATATATTAAAAAAAAAAGAAGAATCTTGAAGAACACATTGAGTGGTGCCAAGTGCAATGGCTGAATTGAAATTGAGGGGGGAATAGTTGGTTTTCTGGTGGTCTTTGAGGATGAGCCCCTCATGGAGGTTGTCCTTGGCAATGTTCACCAAGGTCTGGGCCTGCGGCTGGTGAGTGGGACAAACAGATGTGAGGGCCGAGTGGAGGTGTACTACGCCAATGCCTGGGGCAGTGTGTGCGATGACAGCTGGTCCATCGAAGATGCCCATGTGGTCTGCAGACAGCTTGGCTGTGGATTGGCCTTGTCTGCCCTTCCAGGAGCCAGCTTCAACCCGGGATCTGGCAGCATCGTCCTTGATGATGTCAACTGCACAGGAAGGGAGTCGTCCTTGGAGCAGTGTCCTCACAGTGGCTGGCTCACCCACAACTGTGGGCACCATGAAGATGCTGGTGTTATCTGCTCAGGTGAGTGAAAGTCCATCCTATGCCAGGCATGGAACTGCCAGCCCAAGCTTGGGTCCCTATGTTCATGACAGCGTATTTTTGTTCCAACACTGAAAAATATATCTGCTGTATAATACTTGGGGAGACCCTATTGAAACTGAGGGTCTCTGAGGGGTTAATCAGCCACAAAATAAAGAAAATAATGGTATTTACCTCATAGAGCTGGTAGAAGGAATGAACAAGGCAACCTACATAGAAGGTTTAGTCAAACATCTGAAATTCATAAACACAAAAATATTGCTAGTCTGTTCTCTCCTAACTTTTAGTTACTGGGCAAATTCTGTCAGAATCACTGCCTCCGAGTTTTTATACAAGAGACAACACACACCAGAGAATGCTGAAGAGTGATTGATTATACCCAGCTTTCTTCAGTCACATTGAACCAAGACAATAACCTTGAAGCAACCCTACTCTCCTGGGTTCTAATATTCACTACCTTTATGCTTCCCTTCTCTCTGCAGACTCTACAGCTGCTGGACACCCAGGTACCTATGAGCTCATGTTCATTGTAGTTGCTGGCTAGTGATGAGAGACCTTGGTTGCCACACTGGGTATGTTTTGAGCTTTAACTTTCTTGGACAATTGCCCAAGCTCCAGACTCTTCCAGAAGGTGATGACTTACAGGACTGTTTCTCATTCTCTGAAACCCTGTCATGAACCCCAAGGAAACATGCTCTGGGTATAACAGTTGACCTGTCATCGCTTTTGCAAATAGATGCTGTTGTAGTTAAGTTCTCGTTGCTGCCCAGAAAAGAACCCAACCAAAAGCAGCTGATGGGAGGAATGGGTTTATTTTGGCTTATAGACTCAAGGGGAAACTCCATGATGGCAGGGAAAATGATGACAGGAGCTGAGAGTGGGTATCACCTCCACCACAGCACTGCAAACAGTGGCAGGAAGGTGTACCAAACAGTGGCAAGGGGAAGCTGGCTTATAACCCCATTAGCCTGCCACCAACAACACACCTACAACAAGGTTCCAATTCCAAAACTGCCATTAGCTGGGGATCAAGCATTCAGAACACATTCCGTTCATGGGAGACACCTGACTCAAACCACCACAAATGTTGCCTCTTAGTAGGGATCCAAGACAAGCTCTTATCCCAGCATGCTGGTTCATGCAATGGAGGCCCTGGCAGGCCAGAAAGAGCAGGTGGTTCTGGGGGGGGTGAACCTGGGAGTCGGAGGGAGTGGGGACAGAGCCCTGCCTGTGACCTGGGATGCAGCTGATGTACTATGTGTTTTTTTTTAACATTTTTATTTTATTTGCAAGGAGAGAGAGAGAGAGAGAGAGAGAGAGAGAGAGAGAGAGAGAGAGAGAGAGAGAGAGAGAGAGAACATTCCAGGACCTCTTGCCCCTACAAATGAACTCCAAACACATGTATACTTTGTGCATCTAGCTTTAAACCATCAGGCTTTGCAAGCAAGCACCTTAACCACTGGGAAATCTTTCCAGCCCACACTCTGGTTTTGATAAGAGGCCTGTGCTCTTGGGCCACTGCTTCACCAGCCAACATGAATTTCATGTTTTATTCATAATCAGAATAATGGGATCGCGTGCATGAGCTACCATCGCATTTTAAATTTTTACCATTTGACCAGAGACTCAAAGGGGTTGTACAAAGGCAAGCTCACATGACTTAGATTTTAGATGGCATTTTAAAAGAATATGAAAGTTAATATTGTTTGCTTGGGATGAATGTATAATGCCTATTTTCTATTTTTTTCCTCTCCGTGGCTAGCGTCTTCAGCTCCTGGGGAGCCTCCACTTGCTTTGCATTCAACAGGTACTTTTCTCATTCTAACATTTTGTGACTTCTTTCCTGGGACCATTTGTGACCAACAGGAATGTAGTGAACATTATTTCCATGGTTCTGGAGCTAGCTATGTGGTCAAGAAGCTGTATTCATTAAAGACAAGCTGGCATGCTGGGGGGGGGTCTTTATAGGAGAGAACTAATTCATGTACCCACCTCCACAACAGCCTGCCTTCACACTGTGCTCTAGTAAACCCTCCAAGAGGAGACAACCCCCACCCCCCATAAACCAGCCCTAATCTCAAAAGTTCACATTCTCAGAATTGACCTCATCTTCTCTGGGTTCAAAGAGTTTATTTAAACTGGTCAATTCCTCGCCTTCTTATTTCAGGATGCTATATCTTTCTGCTTGATTTTCCAACGCCCCCCCCAACTTCCATCATCCCCAATAAATAAATTTACACTAGTTTTCTAGATCCAAGTAAAGCCAACTAATTTTGTTCTGAGAATGTCATCCTGTTCTTTGCGAGACCTGGGCAAGAAATGCAGCATGAACTCTAAGCATTTCAACTATATTGTTTTTAGTTTTTAGAAAAAATGACTTGAAAATAACACCCAAAACAGAAGGAGCACTGGACCTGGTGGCTCAGGCTCATAAATCCCACCTAGTTGGGAGGCTGAGAAAGAACAATTGCAAGTTCAAGTTCTACTTGGGCTTCAGAGTGAGTCCCAGGCCAGCCTCAGAAAATTAATGAGATCCTGTCTCAAAATAAAAAGTAAAAAGAGGGCTGGGCTGGGCATGGGGGTGTATGCCTTTAGTCCCGGTACTCAGGAGTTAGAATTAGGAGGATCACCATCAGTTAAGAGACCAGCCTGAGAATATACAGTGTTCAGATCAGCCTGGTTAGAGTGAGAAAAACCAATAATAATAATAATAATAATAATAATAATAATAATAATAAAGAGGGCTGGGAGTGTCCCCTACTGTAAACAGAATGTCACTTTATGCATCTTCCTCACAGCCAGCGTGTGGCCTGCTTCAAATAGCAAAACTGCCCTGTACAGTGAGCCATTGTAGATAGAAGCAGGCTGGATTTCCAGTGCAAAATGTGGTCATCTGAATTCCTCTGTGTCGTAAGCCCCCCACATCAGCACACCCTGCATAGGTGGGCGCATGCTTCCTTGGCAGCAGGCTGGAGCAGCAGAGCAGGAGGCTCTGTCTCTTGAACCCTGAAGGAGCCTCACCTGACATGGCCCTTGACTTCTGCAGATCTGCCGCTGGTGAGGCTGGTCGACGGGAGGAGCCCATGTGAGGGCCGCGTGGAGGTCTACCATAATGGCACCTGGGGGTCTGTGTGCGATGATCTCTGGGGATTGCAGGCCGCCCAGGTGGTATGCCGGCAGCTGGGCTGTGGGATGGCGCTGGCAGCCCCCAGGAGCAGTCTGTTTGGAGGTGGTTCTGGCCCTATCTTCCTAGACGATGTGAGGTGTTCTGGCACCGAGACCAACCTGGGGCAGTGCCACCATCTTGGCCTATCCGTGCATAATTGTGGGCACCATGAAGATGCCGGGGCCATCTGCTCAGGTACCTGAACTGTGGGGGGTGAGGGTTATGGGCTTCCTTCCCAAACAACGACATATCAGGCAGAACAATCCAGAAGGTCATGAGCCCAGGTGGGGTGAACTTGTCCTGCTCGGCCTGGCTTTAGCAGAGAATGTCCCATCTCCCCAGAGCACCCTTTGATTCCAACAACCAGCATTGGTCATCCTAATGTCAGGAAAGGTGGGCTCCTTGCCCATGTTCACCCATGTTTCTCAGGCCCTAGGAGAAGAAGAAATACTTGGGGGGGGGATATGCCTAGAACTAGGAAGTCGTGCCCCACTCGGAGGCAGTATTTAACTTCTAGGCATGGTTTTGCCACAAGAGGCAATTTCAACAAAGCACTCAAAAAAGCTGAATGAAATGTTAAAGCTCTGGGTGTTTCCTTTGTTAGTAATTAGTCACCCCAGTGCTGGGTCTCTCCTCCTCCTCCTCCTCCTCCTCTTCCTCCTCCTCCAAGACAGGCATAGGTGAGGTTGGGAGATGGAGTGAAAACAAAGGTGGAGAAAAGATATTTTCTTGATTCTCTGAAGAGGTAGTGTTTGTTTCATGGTACCTAGGGATAAAACCTCAAAGTTAAAAATAGCATCAACTCTGTCACCCTATTTTGTGACGCCTCCCTGTAAGGTTCAGAGATACTTCCAGTGAGTATTAGCAAGTCAGTGTCTGGCCAGGCAAGGTGGGGGTGGCTCACAGATGCTATCTTTGTTGGGTCTGTAACGTGCTGGTCTGCCTATGATCTCACCACTGGGCACAGAACAGGACAGGGACCCACTCAGCCGATGGCATTTTATCCGAGTGAACCTCCAGTAATTGTGATCTCTCTGGTTTTCTTTCAGCGGTTGAAGTTGCCCCAGCGTTGGCAGAAATGTCTTCCTCCCTTGGTAATCCTCTCGTTGCTTTTCACACATCTTCCTTGTCACTGGATCTTTCTAGGGGATTCTTTGAGGGCTGCTTAGATCCCAGCCTCCCTAGACTCCCTGAGAGCTGAAAGGAAGAGAAGGGCTACATGCAAACCTCGTTGCAATTGTCTTCCCTCCGGTTCTTAGAAGATGATGTTAACTTTGAGCCTGAACCAAGGGACCAGCTTAGCCTAAAGGGAAAAAAAGAAAGTTGAGTGTGCCATAACCTGGCACCAGTGACTTTGAGTTTGGTGGCTTATCTCCAAGGGCATCATCATTGCACTTACCATATTAATATTCCAAGGATGGAACAAACATTACAAATCAGACGAATGCGCTGGGGAGATGGTTCAGTGATTAAAGACACTTGCCTACAAAGCTGGCTGGCCTGGATTCAATTCTCCAGCACCCACGTAAAGCTGCTCGTATTCCAGATTGATTTGCAGTGAAAAAACACCTTGTCTCTCAAAGAAGGTGCCACATAGACAACATAACTGCATTGCAAGCATGCAGTGCACACATACACACACATTTAATTGATTAATTGACTAATTTTAAAAAGGAATTAGAATTAGCCTAGGAAAGCCAGTCAATACATTTAGAAGCATGAACTCATCTTAGTCCTGTGAGACTGAGAGAGGGAAGCAAGAGTTCCTGTGGCTCTGGAGGGCTGGGGGATTCTGTTAAGAACTAAAGAAAAGCCCCATTCTATAATGGGGCCAGTGACACTCCAGTACTAATCTCTGAGTCTTTCCCAGATCTGCCCGTAATCAGATTGGTGGATGGGAAGAACCAGTGTGAAGGGCGCGTTGAAATCTACTACAATGGCACGTGGGGCACCGTGTGTGATGACCTCTGGAACATCAAGGCCGCCCACGTGGTGTGTCGGCAGCTGGGCTGTGGAGAGGGCATCAGTGCCCTGGGGAACAGCCACTTCGGAGAAGGAGTGGGGAGCATCTTCCTGGATGATGTGCAGTGCCAGGGTGGCGAGACCTCGCTAGGCCAGTGCCACCACTTGGGCTTGTCTGTCCACAACTGTGGCCACCACGAAGATGCTAGTGTAATCTGCTCAGGTACTCTCTGCTGGCTTTCCCCAGGGGCTGACAGAGCAGTGATTCTTGGCGAAGAGCATGGAAATTTACACGGGGACTTTCAGATCCCGTTAGGGTCCCCCACATTCCCAGTGTCCCAACGTTCATTGGGCCACAGCTGTGCATGTTTAGCACAACAGCCACACAGCCTACCTTGACCTTGGGTCCAGGAGGACTCCCATCACTGATAGCCTCCTTCTGTGTGCTGGTAGGCCCGTGCCTGACCTCACACCCACCAGTTCCCCTTGGAGCCTTGGACTTTGCACCTTTAAGGACTTAACAACCACTCTCTTTCCTCCACCCCTGGAGACTGGCCTCTGTCTTCAAATTGTTTTGTTCTCTGAGGCTGATTTTGGTGCCCCAGAGAACAAAACAATTTGAAAACAGATGCCAGTCTCTAGGGAAATCTGAAATTCATGGGAATTCCATGAACTAAAGCCCAGTTCCTCTCACCTACCAAAAGCTATTTCCTTTTGGCCTCTCATATGAGATTGTTTCCTTTTCTGTTAAATTCAGCACAGTTTGCAAATCATCTGTTTTCTTTCTCTTGCCCTCTATGGAAAGCAAGTCAAATGGAGAAGAAAATCAGATAAAATGAAAATATCCATGGTTAAAAAGCTCTCTCTCTCTCTCTCTCTCTCTCTCTCTCTCTCTCTCTCTCTCTCTCTTTTCAGTTAGAATACCTTTTTAGGTATCATTCTAAGCATTTTCAAATATGATAGGTTTTAGTTGATTCCCTTAATTCTAGGACAATAGAATTGAACTTATTTACATATTTATTTGGCATGTATTTCCTATGCTCTTTCTGTGTGCCTGACACAGTTCTCTGGGTTCTGAGGATGTATACTGAACAAAACAGTATAGAATCCTGCCTTTCATCAGGAGATCATAGGGTTCAACCAGGATAGGACAGGAAGAATGCGAGACGGAGATTGTCCGGGAGATAGAAGAATATGCTTTATTAGACTAAGGAATTATTTTCCTAGTATTCAGACAACTTGGTATTATATTATAAGCATGATTGGCAGAGATGAGAAGTCAATATTGGAAATCGAAGGTCACAATTAGGAAAGGTCCTAGTAATTTGCCACTCTAGAAAATTCTTCTGCCTTACGTTCAAGATATGGCCTTTCTGGTCCATCCCAGGGGACCAAAATAGTCCCACCACCATGTGAAAGAACATATCTGAGTTCCTACCACATCTCTCTCTCTTTCTCTCTCTCTCTCTCTCTCTGTTTCATTCTTAACTAAGAAATTTAGCTGAGCTCTTCTTAGTTTTAATCTCATATTTCAGGAGTTGCTTTCTTAATGTTTTTTAAGATAAAAGGTTTTTAAATTTTAAAAAGTATTCTAAGTTCCTGATTGCTTTACATCTTCAGCATCAGCCACAGAAATGACATCACCTCCTGGTAATTTAATTTTTCTTTCTTGTTTTCTATAAGCCAGATGTGTGTGAATTTCCTTACTTGTGATTAAGGTTATATTATGTCTCTTGTGAAACTACATGCCAGGGCTAGGGAAATAGTTCAGTTGGAAAACTGCTTGGCCAGCTTGCATGAAGTCCTGGGTCCATCCCCTTCACCCCCATCCCCATACTGCATAAACAGACGGTGGTTCATGTCTGTGCTCCCAGTTGAAGGTAGAAGGATCTAGAAGTTCAAGGTCAATGTTTGCAACATAGTGAGTTAAAGGCCAATCTTCACCACACAAGACCCTGTCTCTCAGGAAAAATAGATAGATAGATAGATAGATAGATAGATAGATAGATAGATAGATAGATAGATAGGAAACTACAAGCCAAACTTGTATCAAACTCACGCCAGATGCTTCTACATTCACTAACAAGCAGTAGGCAAAGCAGCTGGAGTGCTTTTCCCACGTGGGATACAGAATGCCCACTTTGTCCCCACAGGCAGGTTGGCCTCTACCTTCATGTCATATATACACACATGATTTTATGTATCTCTATAAAATCTAGAAGCCACAAATCTGAGAAAAACATATATTTGTCTTTCTGAGACTGGCTTAATTTGTCTTATATGACTGTCTCCAATTTCATCCATTTTCCTGTAAACGACATACCTTCATTCTTCATGATTATCCCCACATTTTGAAAATGAAAGTTTTCCTATAAGAATCCATATATCCATCTTTTTTTATGCTGGGGATCAAGCACAGGGTCTCACACATAGGAAAGCACTCTACACCCCCAACCCAAAATTGCTGACTTTGTCTGAAACATGTCAGGATGGTTAACAGGAGTGTGAATTTCATCAGGGCAGCAACTGGCAGGGACTGGACAGACAGGGCTCTCCTGTTACAGAGGCACATGCTTCCCCGTTTTCTCTGGCCCTTCCCTGTGTGTGTAGGTCTGTAGAAATCTCCACTTGCATGCTCAGAGTTTAATGCACACAACTCAGCTGGATATCTTTGGTTCAAAACATTCCAAGCCTCTGCCTATGACCGCAAATCACCGATACTGCTGATCCACTCTTGACTTTCATATGCAGCTGCTGAAGCTCAGACAAGCCAAAAGACCTGTCCAAGGTCACGTGCTCCATTATGCAGAGACTAGATCCCAAGTCTTTTGGTTCTAGCCCCATGTACTTCCGTTCTTATGATTTATTATTGAAACAGAGGAGACTCAAGTAGGAAAAGAGAATAATTAAACATATTGGAATACATCTGCAAATAGGGTCATTAAAATTTTTGGTTGAACTTGATTGAAAAGGGAGCTATTTAATTGCAATTTTCTTTGCTTGTTTTGACAGTTCCTACCTCAATTTCACCACAGATTTGATTCTTGCCACTAGTAACAGTTTTCTACTCATTTATCTACTTACTACCTATCTGAGGGATACAGCTATGCTGAAAGTCTACCAAGACATAACAACCCGTTTGCCCAAGAGTCACATGGCCGAATTGATCCCTGAAAAACAGACTAGCTCCCAGATGTAGACCAAGAAAGCCTCTAGGCAGCCAAGTCAAGACCCCAAATTCAAGTCCAAATGCAATTAGAGTACTTAAATACATGTAATGGCATTCCACAAAGCCTCTCTCAAAGTCTGCCATTTTGTTCTTACTTTTATACACCCAGAACAGTTGGCTATCTGAAAATAGGGCAGAGACCTGATGCAGGGACTTGGGGGGTCAAGGTCAACCTTATAGTAGAGCCATGCTGGCAACAGCAGGAATACTAGTAGATGCTAGAGTAGCAATATAGAGCAAAAATGTCATTTCGGACACCTCTGTATTGAACCCCACTGTAAACAACCTTGTATTCTCCCCAGTGGGTCTGAATCATTCAGACCCAAATATGATCAAAAGGCCAAGGTGATGGTTCAGCAGGTAAGAGTCCTCACTGCACAAGCATGAGCACCTGAGCTCTATCTGCAGCACCCATGTCAAAAGCTGGGTGACCCAGTGCTGAAGGAGTCAGACAGGAGGATCGCTGGGGCTTCCTAGTCAGCCAGTCTGACTAGAAAAAAATGGAGACTTTCAGGTACAGAGAGAGATTCTGTCTCAGAGAAATAAAGTGAAAGAAAGAGAGAGAAGGACACCTGACATCTCCAAACATGGGGCACGAGCGTCTGCACACATATACTACACAGACACACACGTGCACATAGACACACACATGCACACAGACACACACATGCACACAGACATACACACATGCACATGCACACAGACACACACACATGCACACAGATACACACACGTGCACACAGACACACACATGCACACAGATACACACACGTGCACACAGACACACATGCACACAGACACACGCGTACACACAGACACGCACACAGAAACACATGCACACAGACACACACATGCATACAGACACACACAGACACACATGCACACAGGCACATGCACACAGACACACATGCACACAGACATACACACATGCACTCACAACACATGCACACCACATATACTACAGAGACACACATGTGCACTCACAACACATACACACTACATATAGTACACAGACACACGTGCACTCACAACACATGCACACCACAACACTACACACACATGTGTACTCACAACACATACACACCATACATAATGCACACATGCGTGCACTCACAACACATACTACACAGACACACACACAATAAATAAATTCATAAATAAATAGTCAGTATCTTGTTTAAAAGAACAGGGAAGCAGGTTTCAGAAAATATTTGATATTACCATGGTACAAGTGCTTTTAATTTGGACACCTAAACTCTTACTTAGAAAAATAGGCAGTACCTAGTCTTCACACTGGAGTTCTTCCAACAGCGAAGACTGAGGCCATAGAAAAGGCACCACTGAGTATAACCAGAAAATGAGAGAAATCTTTCTGATCAGTTTGCTAACATTCCCACTGTGTTTCATATTCAGGTGTCACTTCTACTGCGAAAGAAACAACCTCGTCACTAGGTAACGCCCTCTGCCCCCCACACTGTACATGTAGGACTGACAGCAGGTGGTGGTCATACCACTGGGGCCAAGATGAGACCAGGCTTGGGGGAGGCGGTCATTGCCTTTAACAGAGCAGTTTGTCCAAGCCAACCCCAGGGTCAGGCATAAGGTGGTGGAGGGTCGGTACAGAGAGGGGAGCACCTGGCAGGTCACTGTCACCTGTGGGAGTTTCTCATGCCATCACAGATCTGTCTGTCCTTTACAGCCCTCAACACATGGCAGTTGGACACTCACTTCTGTGATGAGTCCATCTTGTCTGTCTTCCCCCAGGAGATGAGCCTCTTTTTGAGGACAGGAACCATGGGTAGTTTTGTTGCCTGTTTTACTTCAGCAGCAGCCCAATGCCTGTCACAAAAGACTGGGTGACTGAGATATGTCAAATAAAAAAGGCAACTTTCTGTGCTCTAGGGGCAGACAGAAAATGAGTTAACTATACAACAATGCTTGCTTGCTATGTTGTAGGTTTTGATAAATGGCTTTTTCTTATCACAGGATCATTGTCTCCTGCTGTAACCACTTCTACAGGTAATTTAAATGTTCTTTTAGGTTCTGTCATATTTGCTACATTTTTCCATTTTCCGGTGAATTCATTGAACAGCCATTCATGTCTTGACCTAATTCTTTGATTATTTGATAGCCTCTTATTATCTACTTTTTAAATACCTTTATATTGGCTGGTCATGCATGTATATAACCCCAGTGTTAATTGAGTTCTGCATGACCCAGCTCAATGTGTGGGCAAAAGGAAAACTTGTTCAGCCGTTCAATCAAGTCCAGGGAAACAGACACTGGACCAATGGATGGGCCAGCACCATCACCTGTTCAACTCTGTGGGCAGAGTTTCTCCTGGAAACCAGCCCCCAGGGGGTGTTGCTAGAAAAGGGAGAGGTCACCCATGGCTTTCACAAATCCTCCTGGGCATTATCAGCATCCTGTGAGGAGAACTGTGTGTGTCTGTGTGTGTGTCTGTGTGTGTGTGTGTGTGTGTGTGTGTGTGTGTGTGTCTGTGCCAAAGCAGCAAGGATGGGTTGATTCAAGAGCTAATAGCCCACCTCTTGTGCACGCTTGCATGATGCTGGTTGGAATTGTCTGAGGACTTCTTGGTACAGTGTAAAGATCCAGAACTTTAAAAATAGAATGTGGAGGGGATTTAGAAGGCTGCAGCAAAGCAGGTGTGCCTCCCCTCTCTAAGTACTGCCGAATTGCAGTCTGAAAGCAGGACAACCCTGCTCCGTCATGCAGATCTCTGATGCCAACTTAGTATCCCCTGCGTCTTTGAGGATGTGTATTCTTGGCAAAACTTCTAATTGCTGCTTTGTTGCTTTTGTTTATCTGAAGCTTCCATTTCAGTCACTGTGACTTCTTCCTGGAGTTTAATTTATCAGACTATGCCCCCAACATAGTTTTAGTAAAAACCAAATGTGGCAGTCCTCTCTGCTGG
>PVHP010041149.1:0-15451 GCA_004024765.1 Zapus hudsonius | reverse complement strand
GACCCCAGGAGCAAAAGCCTCGGGCTCGTCCGGGATTTGAACCCGGGACCTCTCGCACCCAAAGCGAGAATCATACCCCTAGACCAACGAGCCGGCCGGGAGGGAGGCCTGAATGCGTCCTATTCCGCCTGTGCTGCCCGAAAACCGACTTTCCTCCCAGCCGCTCGGAACCTTCTCGGACGCTCAGCCCGGACTCGGGCTCTTTCTCCCGCCCCATCGCCGAGGACGACTCTCGCTTTTCCCAGGTCCCCTTCAGCTCCGGAGGAAAACCATTTCTGGAGTGGGCGCGGCGGAGGCAGGAACCGGGCTCAGGAAACTTCCCGAAGACTCTGGAAATCCGAGAAACCCCGGGCTAGCAAAGCAGCGCACACGTCCGGGGCGCCGCCTTCCGGGGCCCGGGCTCGGCGGGGAGGGGATCCCGGCAGCACCGGCCTGAACGGAGACCGACCTGGAGAAGCAAAGGGTTTCGTGAACCATCGCCGGCTGAGAGGAGGCGGGGGCGATCAGCTGTCGCGCCCTCCATAGCTCAGGGGCCCTCGGGGAAGAGGCGGCCGAAAGAACTAGGGGCCCGGGGGGGGGGGGCTTAAAATGCTGCCTTCCAGACAGAGGGCCTCACCCAAGACCAGAGACGAGTTCGAAAGCAGGGATTCGGGGAAGGGGAGACTTAGGAGGAGGAAAAGGCCGGAGAGGACAGTGACCCTGCGACGGGATCTTTCTGCGGAAGTTGCCGAGAAGTTAAGGAAGGGCTGGGGACGTGGCCCGGGGTGAAGGCGCAGCGCTGATGGAGTTCACGGGGCAGAGGTTGGAGGGTCCTGG
The DNA here is from genome assembly GCA_004024765.1 of Zapus hudsonius. NCBI lineage: Eukaryota > Metazoa > Chordata > Mammalia > Rodentia > Dipodidae > Zapus > Zapus hudsonius. The sequence goes on along the minus strand of PVHP010041149.1, from coordinate 14,635 downwards.
CACTCCCTTTCCCCTTCCTAGCTCTCTGCTTGAAAATCCTGTTTAAAAAATAACGTTTTTAAGTTAAAGAAAAGCCAGCCTGGGAGAGAATGCAAAGCCTGGACACCTGGAAGGTGGGCGTCTGCAGGCACTTTTCTTTATCTGCAGTAACTCCAGAGCAAATGCAATGGGGACGCTGTGTGAGGACACAGCAGAGGCCAGCGCCGAGGGGACGGCAGGGTAGGGGTCTCCATCTGCCAGGGGGGAGGGTTGGGGCTTTTCAAGAAAAGAGGAGCGAGTGCGGAGCAACAACGCAGCCCGTTTAGGAGAATTGGGTTATCTCCCTCCATTCACCCCATTGCAGGGAGAAAAGGATTTGCGCAGGCCCCAGCGAGATTTGAACTCGCGACCCCTGGTTTACAAGACCAGTGCTCTAACCCCTGAGCTATGGAGCCGGCTACGTTGCAGGGTTCTGTGCAAGGGTAGTTAATGCCTCCGCCGCCTCTGCGCAGCCGCAGACTGTCAATGCTAAATTGTTACCTGAACTAGAATCCGTCTTGGACTGACCGCAGCAACTGCGGACCACAAGGGTAGATGAACCGCGGGCAACGCAAAGCTCTGCAAAGGGAAGCGGAGCTGCACCCGCAGGCGGAGAGGGGACGGTGGGCGGTTCCTCCCGGCTCTCTCGGGGGGCGGAGCTCCGAGGCTCTCGAGGGGGCGGAGCTCTGCGGCTCGGGGGTGGGGGCGGAGTTCCAAGGCTCTTCAGGGGACGGAACTCCGAGCCTCTCGGGGGGCGGAGCTCGAGCCTCTCCGGGGGCGGAGCTCCGCGGCCCTCCAGGAGCTGGGTCGGGCAGAGCTCCGGGGCCTCTCGCAGAGGCTGGACTTCATTAGCTCAGGTTGGGTTGGCAGCGCTGGGGGTGAGGCTCTCTGGCTGGAGCAGGGCGTCCAGGTCCTAGCTGTTAAGGAGGCACCTGAAGCACACAGTGCTGGGAGATCTAGAGGAAGTGACGGGGTTGCGGGGGAGATCATAAGGTTGGGTGTTTGGAGGTGCTGAGTGGCTTAGAATCCCTTGGTCCCGCCTAACTTTAGGCAAAGTAGGAAAAAAACCACAGGACAAGTGTTGATTCTGGAGGAGCCGGTCAGTCGGCTCCTAAATGCCCACCTGGAGGAAGATAGGGAGTGGATGAAAGCCTGAGGGAGCCACCGGAGACTTAATATGGGAAAGTTCAAAAGAGTAGTGTTGTGGGTCATAGGCCAGAGGCAGAGCCCTGGGCACCCTTCATTCTGAATGCTGAAGAACCTTGTGAGAACGAGGCGGCAGCATCCTGGATTCGGGAACCTAGGACTAATGGGTGAGATAAGGCCAGTTCTTCTCAGAGACCCGATAATCCCAGAGTTTTTATGATGCCCAAAGGGTGGAAGGGGGAAATGCGTACACACTCCCAAGTAGATGGTGACAGCCAGCTGACCTAGCTGCCCTGGTAGCCAAAGTGAAAAGGAAAGCGCATCTTTCACCCCAAATCTGAAATCCAAATACACCAGTTCATATACCTCATATGCACAAACACACAGGCTCACTCAGTGTAGCAGAAACCCATACTCACGCACATTCCGCAGTTAGACCCAGGAGTCAAGGAGGAGTCCAGCCACTCCTAGAGACGTGCTGACAATCTGTATTTCCATCCCCCCCCCCCTTTCAGGGAAAAGCACCGAGCAGGGGACAGCCTACAACTATCCTCCCAGAAGCCCAGCTGTCTGAAAGCTGAGCAACAGTCAGCCAAGAGGATCACCCAGCTGGCCTGCTGAACCTCCTCCAGGCAGGGGTTGAGCAGGATATTCTCAGCTGTTGGCATTGAACACTTGGAAAGTTCCAATAGAGGTTTATCAGCACCATGTTTATGCATTTGGTTGTATCTGTAAATTTTTAAGTGTCCAGTTGTTTCACAGTTCCAGAACCTTTGATCTCCTCACCGAGAGGAGAGTGTATATTCTGATGCTAGGTACCTGGTTGTCACTGTGGTCAAAGATGAACAGATCTCCGTGTCATGAGGCTGAGGGGTACAGAATAGCAGTGCCTGCAGGCTGTCATCCTGGCCTTTTCCCTTCCGTTCTAGTCACACTGTCTTCAGAGCTGGGAGAACAGCACTCCTCCTGAGTAGACCACCAGCTGGATCCAGAGGTCTAATGACCTCTCAAGGCAAAACTGCCAGCAGTCAAGAGCTAAGTGAGCCAGGAGTGGCTCACGCCTTTAATCCCAGCATTTAGGAGGCAGAGGTAAATTGAAGGCTAGCCTGAACCCAGGTCAGTCTGGGCTAGGGCGAGACCCTACCTCGAATAAACAAAACAAAAAAGGCAAAGTGATAACCTGGGTGGCCCATGGCCAAATCTGACCCCTTGCAGGACCAGAGTTTGATATTGTTCCAAGGCATCAAAGGTCTGTCAACATCAAGAACTGGTCTTGTGTCCTGAACACCGACCTTTTCAGTTCAGCAAGCGTCTCTTCCCTGCGGCTTTGCCCAGTCTTTCTTCAGTGCTCTGTCTGTAGCAGCCTCCTGGGCAGTAAGGTGGGGGGAGTGTGAAAGGTGGGTCCAAGACTGAGCTGGTGGCTCCATGCCAAAGAGTAGAGTTCACCCAAGGCTGAGTCACCCCTCCAAGGAGGCCAGGCAAAGGCCCTAAGGCCAGATTCGCAAGTAGGTACCAGTGGAACAAACCGAGAAAAGGGGAAACACTCGCTCCTGGAAATTGACCCGGAAAGTGTAGAGATGTCGCATGTCCTCTACAGCGTAAAATGACACGGCCCCCACCTCCAAGTCCAGTGCCACCCGCACGCGCGACAGGTGCCCACAGCTGAGGGGCGTCCGCTCAGGACTGGTGACGGCCCAGTACTGCCCACTGTTGAGCTGCAGAGCCCAGACACCCTCCTCCGGGGTAAAGGGTATAAGGCCCTTCCGACGCACACTCTCACGGGCCACCCCGAAGGCCCAGCCATCCTTGGAGCCCACCTCCACCTCCCAGTGATGTCTTCCAGAGGAGAAACCACAGGACGCCAGAACCCGAGTGTTGGTATCAAAGCGGCGGGGATGGCTGGGCACGTCCTGGGCCCGCTGTCCAAGGAGCACGCTCTTTAGATCCAGGGAGAGGATGAGGCGAGGATTGGCCGTGTTGGGATCCAAGGTCAGCTCCACTGGAGGCAGAGAAAGGGAGAGATGGCCCCATGCAGGTTTACTGTGAAGTCCCTTTGCAATAAGGGCCATGTTCCCTCCCTTCTTTACCATCCTGTCCCCCCTTCCTAGAGGGGAGACCAATGCCTAATAGCCACCCTGTGCCTCCCAGATAGGTTATCATCGTCGTCATCATTCAACAAGCACTTATAGAAGTCAAACAGGTGCAGTGTTTGGGCCTGATTTGTATCTTAGCTGAAGCAGTTCAGGTTCAAAAACAAGTGAGGAAGCCAGGTGGTAGCACAAATTTGTAATCTAGCATTAGGGAGGTGAAAGCGGAGGGTCCAGAGTCAAGGTTATCTTCAGCTACATAGTGAGTTTACAGTCAGCCTGGGCATCCTGGGAGCTCGTCTCAAAATCAAAAGTTAAGTGGGACGGTTGTCCGGTTAGTATAGTGGTGAGTATCCCCGCCTGTCACCCCCGACAGGGAGACTGACACTTTTAAACCGGGTGTGGTGGAGCATGCCTTTAATCCCAGCGCTCTGGAGGCAGGGGTAGGAGGATCACCATGAGTTCGAGGCCAGCCTGGGTTAGAGTGAGACCCTACCTTGAAAAACCAAAGGAAAAAAAAAAGTTAAGTGGGGAAATTTGAACATTAGATAGGATCATCGAATTTTGTGTGATGATTTTATAGCATTTTTAAAGTTTATCTCTTTAATGATATCTGTGGTTTGCTTCAGAAAAATCCAGTGAGGCCGGGTGTGGTGGTGCATACCTTTAATCCCAGCACTTGGGAGGCAGAGCAAGGAGGATTGATGTAAATCTGAGGCCAGCCTGTGACTACAGAGTGAGTTCCAGGTAAGCCTGGACTACAGTGAGACTTTATCTCAAAAAAGAAAAGAAAAGGAAATAAAAGAAAAAGGAAAGGAAAGGTGGAAGGAAGGAAGAAAGGAAGGAAGGAAGGAAAAAACAGAAGTGAATATGTGAAAACCTTAGTCATACATTGTTAATTACTGAAGGTTTATAATGAGTACATAATCATGTATCATTCATATGGCATTTCTTTTTTGAGTATGTTTGAAATTTTCCATAATAAAAATCCAAAATATGGGGCTGGAGAGATAGCTCAGTGGTTTAGGCACTTGCTTACAAAGCCTAACTACCTGGGTTTGATTCCCCAGTACCCATGTAAAGCCAGATGCACAAAGTGGGACATACATCTGGAGTTCATTAGCAGTGACTAGAGGCCCTGGCACACACATTCATATTCTCATTCTCTCTCTCTCTCTCTCTCTCTCTCTCTCTCTCTCTCTCTCTCTCTCTCTCTCTCTCTCTCTCTTGCCTGTAAATAAATAAATAAGATAAAATATGTACTTGGGTTGTGAGCACCAGTGTTCCAGACACTATTCTAGGCCTGGGGAATCCCACAGAGAACAATTCACTACCCCTGAGTCTCTTCCTATCTGGAGAGAGGTAGTGAATGAAAAATAGAAAAGCCAACTGCAATGTTAGCCAGAGGGCCAGGAAAGCCTCGCTGGAGGGGGACATTGAGCAAAGGCCTAACAGAGGTGAGGAAGCCAGCCACACAGGTGTGGGGGGCAAACATGTACAGGTGGCAGGACAGCCAGTCAAATATAGAAGTCCTGAGATGCATGTGCGCTTGTGAGGCGGACAGAAAGGTGGAACATTATGGGAGCCTGGGTAGCATGGAATCTGAGTGCCACCTCTTACCAGTTGAGCCAAGAATTCTAGCACAAGAACAATTATTTGCTGTAATATTGCCAATGTAGAGCTGGAGAGAAGGCTCAGTGAAGTTAAGGCGATTACCTGCAAAAACCTAACATACATAAAACTCCCCAGTACCCACATAAAGCAGATGCACAAAAGTGGTGCATGCATCTGGAGTTCATTTGCAGTGGCTGGAGGCCCTGTACACCCATTCTCCCTCCCTCCCTCCCCCCCTCTCTCTCTGCTTGCAAATAAAAAATATTTTTTTAAAAATGTTAAAATAGCAACGAACTGCGCTTAAATTCTAAGTCTATATGACCTTCAAGTATGGCCTTACTCCTTTCTCATATATTTTCTGGGAAAAGGCTAGATCTTTGTTTACAGTAAAAACATCTTGACTTCCGCTGCAACCTCTGTGACCTGGAGCTTTTTACTTTATTAGCAGGAATCCTATCCATTGCATAAGAACGCCACCTGACCACCTCATTTAGGTTACTTAGCAAACCTTTGAGAGGTAACTTCAGAAGCCCTGGAAAACAGTGTGTAGGGCGACTGTAAAGACACTATGTCAAGAGTCCTTTGAGAAGCCACACCCCCACTCTCAGGTGTCTTACTTTTATCCACAGTACCTCTCTTTCTCTTAACCCTCATATTTAAAATCTTTTTTTTCATTATTCATTTGCAAGCAGAGAGAGATAGAAGAATGACAGAGAGAATGGGTGAACCAGAGCCTCTAGCTGCTGCAAATGAACTCCAGATGGATGGGTCACTGGGCATCTATCTGGCTTTACGTAGGTACTGGGGAACCAAACCCAGTTGTTAGGCTTTTCAGGGAAGTGCCTTAACCACTGAGCCATCTCCCCAGCCATAAAGTCTCTTTTAATAAACTCCAACTGTGCTTCATACTGGCTCATCCTGAAATTCTGTTCTGCAGTGAGGAGTCCAGCTTCCCAGAGACCCCCTAAACACGAAGGGAACTAACCCTCCTCAGGTAGCAGTTCTGGGCTGTGTCTCCTGCTGTGCCAATGACAGCACCATTCAAGCTTATGTGCCAACAGACCCCACTGCCACCTGAGGAGTCGGAGCTCCCAGGCAAGAACCAGAGGGATGCATAGTGACAGACTCAGAGGCAGTTGGGCATTGGGGACCAACCCTGCGCAAAGCCCTGAGAGGCAGCCTCAGGCAGGGAGCAGGTTTTCTTCCTGGCCAATCTACACCTGTAACCACCATCCATACCTTTCTCTTCTTTTTCCAGCTCTCCCTGGAGATCCTCTGTGGAAGAGAAATAAGGCTGAATGTACGTGAGCAGCTTGGAAGATCGCCTAGCAGGGAAATCCCCTCTCTCGATATTTATAGCCCATCTGACTCATTCCCAATTATGCCAGAGGCCTTGCTGGAGAGATGGCTCCGCGGTTAAGGCGCTTGCTTCCAGTGCCTAAGGCCCCGGAGGCCGAGAGTTGCTGGGCACACATGAAGACAAGTAGGAGGGCAGGGGACGGGGATCAGACTGCCGAGTATTCTAGCTCCTCTTCTTACCCCTTCTACCTATATTCCCTGGCACTGGTCGAGCTGAGCTGTCCCTCCCTCTGCTCTCAACAGCCCTCCGACCTGTCAGTCCCCCTGGGGTGAATCTCCAAATAGACTTATCACCACCACTATTTCCCCACACCAGTCTGGCTTTGGCATGCCTCAGCTCCTGTTTTCCTACATTCTGGAAAGACACATCCTTAGGACTCCATCCAGAACTACCAGAAACACAACACTAACTACCACCCTATTCTCTATGGCCCAACCCACACCCAGGCCCCTACCTTTGAACTTCTTCAGCAGCCCTTTTAATACAAAAGTCTTGAGGGAAACATTCCAAACTTTGTTCTTCATCTCCGATGAGACTGTGGTTGGCTTGGGGCCAAGCACACTGCTGCACCTGCAAGGCAGAGAGGCAGAGGCAGGTTCAAGGACACACAGTCCCACTCCTATTAGATTATCACAATTAGGATGGAGCTATGGTTCGGATGCATGACCCCCAAAGACCCTTGTCAATATTGAAGGCTTGGTTACCAGCCTGTGGCGCTCTGGGAGATGGTGAAACCTTGAGGACATGGGGCCTTGTGGAAGGAAGTTATGTCACTGGAATGCCCTTGAACGGATATTCTCCCCCACCCCTCTCCAGAGCCAGATTTTATGCAGGGTTTTCCAGTCAGGCAGGTGGACATTTGCCTCAAAAGGTACCCAGGTAAGGAAGTAGGTATGAGAAGCAGGAAGTAAGAAAGTAAGAGACGGAGATAAGATGAGGAGATGTTCAGTGGGAAGAGACAGAAAGAACAAAGAACTGGGCTGGAGAGATGGCTCAGCCGTAAAGGAGCATGCCTCTGGGTCCTAAAGACCCAGGTTCAATTCCCCAGGACCCAAAAACCAGATGCACAAAGTGGCTAGAGGCCCTGCTATGCCTGTCTCTCTTGCAAATAAACAAATTAAAAAAAATTTTTTTTTAAAGAACTATTTGGTTCACTCACTTGCTCAGCGTATTTTTAAATTCCTGAAAGAAAAAACAGGAGAAAACCAAGTCAGCACCAGACAACCTCCATTTACCTTTGAGAAAATAAAACTTGCCCTTATCTCTACTCCAATATAATATCCATGCCCCACTGAACAGAGGTGATCGCCGTTTCCAGATGTGGCTGGCTTCTGGGTGTGGTGCCAACTAAGTGGACCCCTCAACCCTTATCATAATAACTCTGCAAAGCTACACTATAAAGCTGTCACTGGTCCCAACTTAGGAGACCCGGTGTTTACCTCTGCCCTCGGAATGACCCACCCAAGTCACAGCCCTCGTGGTGTGATCACTCACACCAGTGTCTTTTTTTTGGGGGGAGGGGGTTGGGAGCAGGGTCTCATGTAGCTTGAGCTGGCTTCAAACTCATATGTAGCCAAGGCTAGCCTTGAACTCCTGCCTCAGCCTCCCCAGTGCTGGGAAGACAAGTGTGTTCCAGTACATCGGCTCCAGACCAGAGTGTCTTTCACATGACATCGATTGATCCTGCTGTGGTTTGTGAAGTTACCTAATGGATTGTGACTATTTTTTAAGTGAAATAAAACAGCATAAAGCACAAAAAAATGAATTACAGGTAGCAAAAGTATTATTTTCTGGGTTGGAGAGATGGCTCCACCGTTTAGGTATTTGCCTGCAAAGCCTAATGACCAGGGTTTGATTCCCCAGTACCCACCCACATAGAGCCAGATACACAAAGTGGCACGTGCATCTGGAGTTCATTTGGATGCCCTAGTGTGCCCATTCTCTCTGTCTCTCTCTTTCTCTCTCTTTCTCTACTTGCAAATAAATGAAAATGTTATTTATTTATTTATTTATTTTGGTTTTTAGAAGTAGGGTCTCACTCTAGCCTAGGCTGACCTGGAATTCACTATGTAGTCTCAGGCTGGCCTCAACTCACAGCAGTCCTCCTACCTCTGCCTCCCGAGTGCTGGGATTAAAGGCGTGCACCACCATGCCCGGCTGAAAATGCTTTTTAAAAAGTATTATTTTCTGAGACTTTTGTCTTGATTATGTGAGTACAAGATAATTAATTGTGGCTTATGTTCAAGGAAGTTTATCTCATCCCTTGAGACCTCCAAGCCCAGGAACCTTTCTCGCATAGATCATGGGTCCTGCGAACCTCACAGCATCTGACTGTTGTCATTCCCAATGCTGAGGGTAAATGACTCAAAGCCCTGACTGAGCCAGACTCACCTGGAGAAAGTCGAGGTCAGGCTTTTGCACGGTCTCCTGGATCTGACTGCTGAGCTTTGAGAGCTGGGTGATGTCACCCCCGAGCTGGGCCAGGTTCTCATTCTGCTTCTGTGTCACTTCCCGGGAAAGCAGCTCCAGGCGGCCCAGGAGCCGGCCCTCTTGCTCCACCAGGAAGGCCCGCAGAGCCTGGAACTCTGCGCCTACCTTCTCTCTTTCTGCCACCATCTGCTTCTGTCTCAGGAGAAGTTGAGTATAAGTTGGGACGTTAGGAGACTTGGACATGACATTTAGACAGGAACTTTTGTGGTATCCTACAGGGCAGGGTTTTATCCCCCTCACTGTTTGAGGTATCAGAGGCACATGTCTCACACACACACACACACACACACACACACACACACACACACACACACACACTGTGCATACCTCTTTTTAAATACTCCAACTCTGAGCAGGGCATGGTGGTGCACACCTTTAATCTCAGCACTTGGGAAGCAGAGGTAGGAGGATCATCAAGAGTTCAAGGCCAGCCTGGGATTACAGAGTGAGTTCCAGGTCAGCCTTTGCTAGAATGAGACCCTACCTCCAAAATAAATAAATAAATAGTACCCCCAACTCTGGACAAGCCACTGCCTTAGCACATGATCTTCTCTTCCTCTGCCTCACATGTGCCTGGATGTCTCTTTGGACCGGCCTTGGCTGTCTACACCAGGGCAACGTCCACCCCACCCCACCCCCCGAGAACTACCTGAAGCCTCAGTTTCCTTATTTGAAAAATGAGAGGGATAAATTAGTACTTCCAGGCTGAAGTCCACAGAACCAGCACCAAAAACAGAATGGAGAACCGGGAAATTTATTCATGTCGACACAGTTATGGGAATAACTTCCATAGCCTGAGTATTGGTCTTTGTTGGCTCAGGAGTTTTACAGACAAATACAACAGGCAGCCGACATCATCTTGAATTCTTTAAAGTATCAGTGGGTTACAAGTTTCTAAGGGTACATGATTTGGGGGTACAAACAGAAAATTCCTTAGCAATCAGTCACTGATAAGAACAAACGTAGAACAGAAAGCTGTTTGTTCAGGGATGATTGTGCCCATGGCTGCACTAACCTGATACAAGCAGGTGCAGCTGCACAGATAGGGAGGAGACTCAGGGTCACGCTATCTCCCTGGTAAAGCTTGTACAATGGAAACTGTTTTGGAGTATGATCTGGGCCTGGTTTCTTCTATCACGGGGCCACAAAAAGTATTTAGCCACCGTTGTTGTGTGTTTTTTCTATACATTTGTTTCATCGTCCTCTAACTCTCAATGTACTTTTAAAATTATTTATTTATTTATTATTTGTTTGTTTCTTTTTCAAGGTAGTGTCTGCTCTAGCCCAGGCTAACCTGAAATTCACTATATAGGCTTCCACTATATAGGGTGGCCTCGAACTTACAGGGATCTTTCTACCTCTGCCTCCCGAGTGCTGGGATTAAAGGCATGTGGCCCCATGCCTGGCCCTCAATCTACTTTTTTTAAAGCATTATTTTGGATTACAATTATAATAGTAATTCATTCTCAAAACTCTGGAGGTGCAGGAGAAAGGGAAAAAAATCCTTCTCCTGTGACCAGAGGTAACAGCACACCCACAAAGACCCAACCAAGTACGTGCTGTGTGCAAGTTCAGTGTTCTATTCCTTCCTTATCACACTCAGGATTGTTCACTCTTGTTTGTTTTGTTTTGACACACACACTCCTGATCTCTTGATTTTTTTTTCATGAATATACTTGTGTGGCAAAATCCTGGTATAGGAAGCAAGGCCTTTCATGACCAGTGGCAAATAACAAGAATTATGTCCCCACAGGACAAGCTCTAGAGAAAAGGAAAAGACAGTTAGAAGAGGAGGAGAGGAGCAGACTGTGTGAGAGAGACATGAAGTCAGGCTCAGACCATGGCTCCCTGGGCTTCCCATAATGCTCCTGTCCTACCTCCAACATCAGACACTGGGCAAGTAGCAGCAGCAGCATAGGGCCTTTTAATTCACTCACCCTTGACAACAGCCCAATGGGGTAGGCATATTCTCATCCCTTTCACAGGCGAGGAGACAGAGACGGTGCTGCCAAGTGATATAAGTGTAGGAAATTTCCTCAGAACTGGAGAAAGAAGGCTCTGGGATTCAAGGTGTTAGCTAGAAACAAATATCCCTTTCTGGGGGGGGGGGGCAGGGGGGAGTGCAGGAAGGAAGCTCTAGAGACTTAAGATGTCAACAAGTCTGGGTAAAAGACCCCACCCTAAGGCTATATGTGGTATCCTGCTAAAGGGGCATAGAGGATATAGGGTTTTGCTGAGTCTGGCAGGCTTCCGGACTATCTCCTTCTGATAAGAAAGTTGAGGCAAAGTATGAGGACCCCTATAAATCTTAGCAATCCTGAGCACTCCAGCCCCCAGGCAGGCCACAGCTGTGCCCTGAGATAAGCAGGCAATTCAAGGCCTAAACTTAGTCCAGCTGCAATAACAAACCTAAACAATAAGGTTACATTTCCTCTGCTGACATCATTCTATATGTCTAGATTCACGTAGCCCCCTCAATTTATCTATGCAGAATAGGAATCCAAAGGGTACTGGCCCCTACCAATCAAACTCATGAGATGCTCACAGATCTTGCCCCTACCAATCCCCTTGCTGCCTATGCCCCTGCCTCTGCCCTTTTCTCTATATAAACAACTGCTCTCTATACAATAAATGAAAACTGCCCACTGCCACGTTTTCCCAAGAGTGCTCATCTCTCACCGGCTCACAGCTATTCCAAGCCTCTGCTCACCCAGATCCACGGATGAATAGGGGGTTGATGCGGGCTACAACCCCCCACTAAGCTACGGACAACAGCTATATAAAGGGGAAATGACTGCTCAAGAGATGCAGCTTCTGGGAGTCGTTGCCTATGCTGAGGTGGGCTTTCGGGTGATTCAGCTGCCTTGGAGTTGGAGCAGCCATGGAGAGGTCGTCATCTAAGATGGGATGCGACTTCTGGTGGTGTAGTTGCGTTTTATTGCTCCTGAAAGCAACCCCTCTCTCTGCTCTGTAAGTAACCCCAATAAATTCATTGGTTCACCAAATTTATTTTGGTGTTACCCTCCTTTGGTCTGTTGCCTGTGCATTATATAGGGAGAAAGCATGTGTTTGCATCACCTCAGGGAAAATTTTTCCCTGTGACAGTGAGCCAGTACGCCATGATTCTAACCCAGGAGTCTGAGCTTCTGGCAGGACATGATGTTGTCTCCCAAGGAAACAACACAAGTGTTTATCAAGCTCCTGCTGACCATAGACTGAGGTGCACATCTAATCTCAGCACTGCAAAGACTGAGGCCCAAGGGCCAGGTCAGCCAGGCTACATAGTGAGACCTTGCCTTTAAATTTGGAAGAAGAGGAGGAGAAGGGGAGGGAGTGAGAGGAGAGATAGGGCTAATGCTCTATATTGCCATTATACTATGCTGCCATATGAAGGGCTTCATGAAATGCCCAGCAGGTGCTGGCACCATCCTGTAGAAATCACCTACTTGGTGACATTGTGTGATGGTGGCAGAAAAGAGACAACAGACCAAGACAACAATATAAACTGAGGTTTCCCAACTTTGCCACTATTGACATTCGGGTTCAGATAATTCTTTTCTCTGGGGGCCGTCCTGTGTGCTGTAGGATGCTTAAATAATCCTTAAGCTGGGCATGGTGGCACACGCCTTTAAATTCCAGCACTCGGGAGGCAGTGGTGGGAGGATTGCCATGAGTTTGAGGCCAGCCTGAGACTACGTACTATACAGTAAATTCCAGGTCAGCCTGAGCTAGAGCAAAGGAAAAAATAAATGAATGCGGGTTGGGGATGGCAGGATGGTGTTGGTGGGTGTTGGGAGATCTCAGCGATGGGAGGATCTAAGGAATGTCATGGGGAGTTAGGTCAGAGAGTGGGGTATTCATGAAAGGTCAATGGAGACAGACACCAACGATACCCAACACACCTCAGGGCAAAGATCCAGAGATACTTAAGATCTCAACAACAAAGCAGACTCAAAACTCACCCACCATGTCTCAGGGAACTGAGCTGAAGAGGAGGCGGAAAGATTGTAAGAGCCATGGTGGGGGAGAATATCTAGAGACATTGCCCCCTTCAGCAACAATACACAAGGGGGAAGGGAAAAAAAGAAGAAGAAAGAAAAACTGGCTACCTCTGATGCAGTTCATAACCCCCTACCCTGTGGACAGATCTAGTATGCACACTAAGGAAGTACCCCAGTGGGTAGGGGACAGAGAGGAGGGAAATGGGGACACATTCACAAGATTTGCTCATACAATGTATAAACTTATTCATAATAAAGATATTTTTTTAAAAGTGAGAGTGGGGGTATTGCCCACACTGTAGGTAATGCCCTCTGGGTCATCATGCAGATAGACCAAGGTGGAAGAACTGCACTTACTCCTTTCTCCAGCAGAGGCGAGATAAAGGTCTGGAAGGGTGAGTTTTTTTTTTTCAAAAGTGAATGATCAGAACAATGGATGCAGATGTAAAAAGAAATCCGGTTGAGATTAGGAAAGGACCCTAGGGTATCTGAAATCAAGATTCCTCCCTTTCTCTTCCTGACCTGAAGAATGAGAACACCCTCGAGTTCCTCCCCATCTTAATTCCCCACTTCAGAACCAAATGGCTTTGCCTTAACAGGCCCTCATAGAGCCTCTCAGGCTTTCAGGACCACTTATTGAGCTAGGAACTGAATTTGCAAGGGTGACAGTGACCGTGACTCACATTTGTCCAAAATGAGCCTTATTTCAATTTCCTGCTGTGGATCCCTGGATTACTTGGGAGGTCATTGCACACTGACCCTCTTTTTATCCATGGAGCTGGGTGAACAAAGTCTTAGGACAGCAGTGAGCAGATGGGCATAGCTGCCCGGAAGATAGTTGCAGTTAACAGCTTGTTTATTAGGTTGGGGAGGGTGTTTTTATGCAGGAGGCAAAGGAGAGGCAGGGGGGATAAGCAGCAAGGGGACTGGTGGGGGCAGGGTGGCCTATGGATGTCTCATGAAAGGATTGGCAGGGCCCAGCTGCATAGCTGAATTATGTGAACTCCAGTAAACTCAGACCTTGAATTGCCTGGACTTATCAGGGTTTGCTGGGGCCTGCCAAGTAGCTGGAGGTTGGAGAGGAAAGGAGTCAGCCAAACTCCTGCTGGTCTCAGGATGAGATTATCAGGGTTCCAAGCCAATCTCAACTTTCCTTTAACCCTGTGTCCTCCATGCGTCTCAGCAGAGTCCCACATACTGCTTAAACTAGTAGGGTGGCTCTGGACACCCTGGGTCACACAGGACCCAGACCCCATCCCAGGCCTCCCATCCTCTGCTGGAGCCAGGAACAACTCTGATACCTCCTAAGGCCCTTCTCCCTTAATCTCAACTTCAAAATTAAACCAAAACAAAGAAACTCTGAGAGCTGAACAAATGATTTGGTGGTTAAAGGCACTTGCTTGCAAAGTCCAATGGCAAAGTGTTCAATTCTCCAGTTATCCATGTAAGGCCAGACGCAAAAAAGTGGCACATGTGTCTGAGTTCATTCTTTCTCTCCTTGCAAGTAAGTAAATGAAAAAAAATTAACCCTAAAAATGTGCATTTTTTTTTGCAAAACATGCTGTGGGCTGGCATGCAGCTCTTCATGTACTTATGGTGGCTCCACTTAATATGGATATTCATGTTTCTCTGAAGAACTATTAATGCGTTCCATGACAAGATGCTTCCCCAGGCCTAATGGTCTAATTAATAGGAACAGCTCCAGTTTTAGCTAACTTGTCTACAATGATTATTTCAGCCCTCCCTTCAATTTCAAAAGCCCTAGTTTGCATAATAAATTATGTGGTCACTCTATGTAATGTGTACCTTATTATCTTTTATGACTTCTACTGTCTTACAAGGACATACTCTATGCCCCCCACAACACACACACACACACACACACACACACACACACACACACACACACACACACACAG
>PVHP010041148.1:0-15546 GCA_004024765.1 Zapus hudsonius | reverse complement strand
TGTCTCTCCAGGATCACAAAATCCACCCTGCTTGTGGGATAATAGGTAAACTAGCAAGGGCTGCAGTGAGAAAAGGAGTCAGGGTACCCAAAAAGTGTGCCTCTAATTTACACACAGCATCATTCCCCTAGAACAAGAGTCCTTCCAAAGAGTATGTTGGCTATTCTGTGGTGTCTGCATCTCTGGGGCACTACCTCTGTTACAGTTTGAACATGAAATATCTCCTATAGGAGCATGAAGTGAAGACTTATTTGGTCCCCAGCTGATGATGCTATTCTAAGAGGTTCTAAAAACTCTGGGAGGTGGGGCCTAGAGGAAGTAGGCCAGTGGAAGTGTGTCTTTGAGGTTATACTTGGTCTCCAGTGCTGTGGTAGTTTAAATATGTTTCCTCCAATCTACTCGGGTGTTTTGGGGAAGCATGTGTCCAGCTGCCGGGCTAGAGGAGGTGTCACTGGGAACAGATCTAATTTCTAGCCTAAAGGCATGTAGAGAGCAGTCTGGAGCTCTGGCTGCTTGTGGCTGGTCCCCTGCTGGATGTGCTTGTGTATGGTGCTGGCTGGCTGGTTGTTGGTTTCTCTCTCTGTTTGGATCTGTGAAAGGAAGCCAGCTTTTCCAACCATGATGGAACTTCCCCCAGATCTGTAAGCCTGAAATAAATCCCATTCCTCCCATAAACTGTGTTTGTTTGGAAGTTCATCCCAGCAACAGGAAGCTGACTTCCTCTTTCTTTGCTTCCCGTCCAGCATGAGGTAAATAATCTTTTCTGCTGCTCGCTCTTATCGCCATCATGTCCTGCCCAAGCCCATGGGGCAGTGACCATAGACTGAACACTCTGAAACCATGAACCAAATAAACCCTTAATCCTGTTGGTGTCAGGCATTCTGTCACAGCAAATAGAAAGCTAGCTAACATGGCTTCCAATCGAGAAATCTGGATAATCAGCTTCCTAGACAGACATTGATGGGACACACTTTCCAGTGGCCTCTAGGACATCAACATCTTTATTTGGATTCTTTTCCTCTGATATCTGCAGGTGATTTTTTTTTGTTCTGTCAAAATCATAACATTTGAGTGCAGTTTCAGGAATGAAAAAGCACATTGTGCCAGATTTCCATATTCATGAGGCTTCAGGCCAAAGTACCATCATAATGTCACTCTAATTAGCACCTCATTACAAGGTTCCCAACAGGCTAGGGATTTCTTTTTTTTTTTTTAATGACATGATGGGGCTGAATATTAGCCAAGTGGTAGAAGGCTTGCCTAATGTGAGTGAGGCACTGCACACAGTCACTAGAGCCACAATTATAACAACAATATTACTTGTTAGATACACCTCAGTTTTTCTTTAGAGAAAAGTCAGGTTTTCACAGTGAAACTGAGAGGAAAGCTCAAAGATTCCCCATATGTTCTCTCCCCACCACTCACTGTCAAAAATTCCCAGCCGAGTGACATGCTTGTTACAACTGATGGACCCACGGTGACAAATTATTCAGGATCCAAGGTTTACATTAGAGTTCACTCTTAGTGGTGCACATTCTGTGAGCTGAGACAAATATCATGTATCCACCATTATGGTATCATGCAGAAAGACTAATAAACATGAATGAAAACAACAAAATAGAAAGCAAGGATGTTGTAAATCATAAAATCTTGAGTTGGTGCTTCAAAAAGCCATCAACCATAGCATACTGCACCAACTTACATGAGTATTTAGGTTATATCACCGACTTTATCAAAGATATGTGCCCTGCAAAGGTGATGTAATATTAAATAAAACTTTAAAGAGCTTGTTTCACATAAGTAGTAAGTGGAATTATATAATAATATATATATTTAAAGTTTCTTCTACAAAAAGAAAGGAGCATAGACTATTTCAAATATCAATGAATTCTACCAAATATCTGTGGGAAAAAATATTGCTAATCTTAAAATTCTTTGAGGGAATATAAAAGAGAGAACAGGCCCTGCATTTTTTTGAGTTAGCTTTGACACCAAAACCTGATGAATATATTTTGAGAAATCAAAGTTATAGTCTAATCCCACTCATCCATGTAGATGAAAATTTGCAGGGCTGGAGTAATGGCTCAGCGGTTAAAGGACTTGCCTGTAAAGCCTAAAGAACCAAGTTCAATTCCCCAGTATCCACATAAGCCAGATGCACAAAAGGGCACATGCATCTGGAGTTTGTTTGCAATGGCTAGAGGCCCTGGCATGCCCATTCTCTCTATCTACCTTCTATCTCTCTCTGCTTTCAAATAAATAAATAACAATATTAAAAAAATTTTGCCCTTGCCTTGCCTTGGCTCCCCACCAGTCCATGCGCACACTTAACCCAGGTTTCAGGCCAGGTAAGCAAGCAGCCACTTTGCTCCACACAAGCCTGGGAAACCTAGGCTCCACCTGTGGGATACTGCTAAAGGGACACGGAGGGCATAGGGTTAAGGGAAGGCGAGACAGGCTGAAACCCTGGTAGATCCTAGATCCAGCAGGCCCTTCGCCACCTCCACCCTTAACCCTGAAACTCCCAGCTCCCTAAGCAGGCCACAATGAACCCTGCATTCTCACCCCAGCAGGGCTGACAATAGGTGGCAGTTTCTCCATAAGCTGCCACCACGGAGCTCATGTCCAGAACCACATACTTCCCGCCACTCAATTTATGCAAAGCAGGCATTCGCAGGTCACTGACCACTACCAATCCCCTTTGCCCATTTCTGCCCCTGCCTCTCCCCTTTTTCTCTATATAACTATATTGATACAAGAAATGAGAGAGCTTTCCACCACACACTCCCAGGTAACTTTACCCATCAATCTCCAGAGAAATGAGCTGAACATAAACATGGAGAGCATCGCTCTCTAGGGAGTATCCTCTGCCATACTCCCAGAGCTGTAACATGGAGAGCCGCCCATAGGCGGGGCTCTCCAGAGGGTGTTCTCTGTAACACTCCCGTGGGTACCAGCTTGCCGCCATGCAGAGGTTGCTTGCTCCCTCCCTGCCTGGGTCCGAAAACCAGCCATGGGAAAACAGAGAGAGCCACGGACCCCAGAAGCCGCTACCGTGCTAAAGCTGGCCACCAGAACACCGGCAGAATGCTCCAAAACAAGATCCACCCACTACCCCTTTACCCCAGGTGAGGCAAGGTTTGAGACCTGTGCCAACCTCCCACCGGCCCTTGGAGGACAAAGCAGAAAAAAAGTGATCGGGATTACAAAACGGATAAATTCAAAAAAGAATGCGAACAAAATATGAGGGAACTATGGGACACCCTTAAATGACCAAAACTCCAGATCATGGGGGTAACAGAGGCAGAAGAAACCCAGGCCAAAGACATAGAGAACATATTCAACAAAAGTATTGAGGATAATTTCCCCAATCTAGCAAAAGAGAATCCCATCCAGACACAATAAGCACACAGAACACCAAACAGGCAGGACCAAAGAAGAAATTCTCCAAGACACATTGTAGTTAAAATCCTAAACATTAAAAGCAAGGAGAGGGTTCTAAAAGCAGCAAGAGCAAAACAACAAATCACATATGAAGGCATGCCCATCATAATCCTATAGGGACCAAGATTTCGGGCTCCTAGGGGAAATTCCCACTACCACAAAGCAACAGAGAGGCTACACCCATTAGGAGCTAGCCAAAATAGCAATGTTGTCTCATTTAACCTATATAAATCTCATTTTCCAATAGAGATTCTGTTTGTATTTTTCAAAAGGCATTGAGAGAGCCAGGAACAGCTCAGTTCCACCAACAAGACATTGGATGATGGCTACATCCTGGCAAGAGACAAAGCACACCTAGCCTTCCCACAGGGCCCAAATGAAACCCATGAAAAATTGAACGAGACAAACAGGAGACCAATCACCACAGCAAGTCTGATAACCCATGAAAGGTCAATGGACACAGACACCAACAATACCCAACACAACCCAGGGCAAAGATCCAGAGATACTTAAGATCTCAACAACAAAGCAGACTCAAAACTCACCCACTATGACTCAGGGAACTGAGCGGAAGAGGGGGTGGAAAGAATGTAAGAGCCATGGTGAGGGAGAATATCCAGAGACATTGCTCATTCAGCAACAATACACAAGGAGGCAGGAAAAAAAAGAGAATGAAAACCTGGCTACCCCTGGTGCAGCTCATACCCCCTAACATATGGACAGATCCAGTATGCTCACCAAGGAAGTACCCCAATGAGTAGGGGACAGAGAGAGAGGGGACAGAGGTAAATGGGGAAATATTCACAAGATTTGCTCATACAATGTATATAATTATTCTTAATAAAGATATTTTAAAGTTTTTGCAAACTGAGTATAGAAATATATAAAACAAGACTATCACAACCAAGTTTGGTTTATTTCATAAACAAAAGGTAAATCAATCAATATAATTTACCACATTAACAGGAAAAAAGGTTCAAAGTCACTTTAATTGATGCATTAAAATTAAAATAGATCTGGACAGACTGGTGATGATGATAATGATGTTGATATAGTGATGAAGATGGTGAACCTCTATGAACAGAAAGAAGCCAGGACTTAACTGAAAAAGGCAAAGGCAAATATCCCATTAGTGATGTAACAAGAAACAAAGCAGTTAAGGCACTTGCCTGCAAAGCCTAACAACCAGGGTCCCATTCCCCAGTACCCATATAAAGCCAGATGCACAAAGTGGCACATGTGTCTGGGGTTCCTTGGCAGCAACTGGATACCCTGGTACACCCAATTCTCTCTGCCTGTCTTCTATCTCTCTCTGGTTGAAAATAAATTTAAAAAATTTTAATAAAGAAACAAAGGACAGATAGGTGTGGGAAAAGAGGTGTGGGACCTCAAGATGCTAGAAAGGGAAGAAGCACTACTGATCTCACTCCATGAAGCCAGTATTACCTCAAAACTAGATAAGGACACAACAAAATTTAAAACAAGCTATGGTCCAATTTCTCTGTTGAATATAAACACAAAAGTTCTCAATGTGCTACTTGTAAATCAAATTCAATAGCACATTAAGATCATACATCATGACCAGGTTGGTTTCATTACAGGGAAGCAAAGATGGTTCAACATATACAAATCAACAAATGGAATACAGAACATATATAGACCTAAGGACAGAAATCATATAGTCACTTCAATGGATTTAAAAACAAAAAAGATGGCTTTAACAAAGTTAAACAGTCCTTCATGGTAAGGGTGTTGAGGAAACTAGGAATATAAGACATACACATCAACATACTAAGGACTACATATGGGCTGAGAAGATGGCTCAATGGTTTAAAGGTGCTTGCTTACAAAGTCCACTGACCGAGCTGTCCATGTAAACTGGATTCAGAAAGTGCTTCAAGTGTCTGATATTTGTCTACAGAGCCAAAAAGTCATGGCATGCAATACACACAGTGACATATAAATAAATAACATTATCTTTTTAAAGAACATAGACCAGCAGAATGGAATAGAGGACACAGAAATAAACCCCCAAAGTTATAGCCACCTACTTTTCAACAAGGGTGCCAAAAACATACACTGGAGAAAAGACAGCCTCCACCAAGCAAAAAAAGGTGCTGGGAAAACAGGGAATCCACATATGTAAGAATGAAACTCACCCTGTACAAAGGTCAATTCAGAATAAACCAAAAATCTTAATGTAAGAGCTGAAACTTGGAAACTGCTAGGGGAAGACATTTCAAATTATAAGCACAGGCAAGGACTTCCTGAAAAGGACTCCAATAGCTCAGGAAATGATTACAAGAATTGACAAATGGGATTTCACAAAATCAAAAAGCTTCAGTAGCCATATGTGGTGGTGCCTTTAATCCCAGTACTTAGGAGGCAGAGGTAGGAGGATCGCCATGAGTTTCAGGCCAGTCTGAGACTCCCTAGTGAATTCCAGGTCAGCCTGGGCTAGAGTGAGACCCTACTGCTTTAGTATAACAAAGGAAACAAGTAACAGAGCAGAGAGACAGCTTGCTGAATGGGACAAAAAAAATCTTTGCTATCTATACATCTAACAATGAACTAATATTTGAATATATGAAGAATTTGGGGGATTTAGTACCAAAAAAACAAATTATCTAATCAAGAAATGGACAAATGAGATAAACCTACAGTTCTCAAAATATGTGTCACAAGTGGCCAATAAATATATGAAAAACATAATGTTCAGTATCCTTAGCTATAATTCATTGGTCAGAAAGAATCACATGGCCTTACCCAACCACGAAATTGTCAGGAAATATAATCCAACCAGAGGAGAAGAAAATGGGAATTAACAGTGTTGGTGATTATAAGTACATAGTTTAGACAGGTTCACATTGGTGCATGTGTGTGTGGAAGCTGGACGGTAACCTGGGGTTTCATCCCTTAGGAATGCCATCCATATTTTTGAGATAGAGTGTCTCATTGGACTGACATTCACCAATTTAGCTAGCCTGACTGTCAGGCACGTGGGCCTCTGGGATCCCAAGCATGCACCACACATCTGGCATTTTTCTGTGGGTTCTGGGGGTCAAACTGGGGTCCCCACACTTGCTAAGAATGCACTTTTCAACTGGGCTATCTCCCCAGCCCTTACTATGTATGTGCTATAGTTACCTTCATGTTGCTGGAAGAAAACACCCAACCAAAAACAGCTGATAGAAATAAAAGGTTTATTTCGACATATAGTCATGAGGAGAAGCTCCATGATGGCCGGGGAAAGCATGGTAGACCAGAGGCTGTACCCATCTTTGTACGGTGGGTGGAACACAGCTTGTAGGAGAGTAAGCTGAGCTCTGACAAGAGGGAGCTGGCTATAACACACCCAAGTTTGCCCTCAACACACCACCTGAAAGTAGATTTAGTAGAAAAGGAAATACTTAAGAGTGTTTCTATCAGCGAGATGTCTGGATAACAACTGAGGAAACAGATAAATGTCTTTGATTGGGAGGGGTCTGTCAGTTCTTTTCAAATTAAAGAATTCCATTGGGACACAGAGAAGTTTACTTAGTAAAATAGTGGCTCCAAATGGAGTTTGTCCCATAGGGAGGGGATGGGTAGAAACCAAATGAGTTCTGTATTGTGGGTTTTAAAGAAATTTTATGACGTGAGTGGCATATTGACGGGATAAAGTGATCCTTTTGCCCTCCCAAAATGGAAGACCAGATCATTCTTTTAGGTTATTTCTTCCCATGGCCTTCTAGAATAGCCCATAAGAGAGGTCAAAGCTACAATATACATGAGAGTGTAAAGAAGCCCCGCTCCTTCAACAGTAAAGCAGAATTAAAACTCACCCACCATGACTCGGAAGAGGGGGCGGAAAGATTGTAAGAGCCATGGTGGGGGAGAATATCCAAAGACATTGCCCCCCATAACAACTTACAAAGAAAAAACCGGTTACTGCTTGTACAGTCGTAGCCCCCTTCCCCATGGTCTGGTCCAGCAATCCCACTGAAGAAGGCTCCCAGGGGTTTGGGGACAGTGAGGAGGGAAATGGAGGTACCATCATAAGACTTGCTTACACAATGTATCTGATTGTTAACTACAAATAAGTTAAAAAGTAAATCAAAGAAGCTCAGGTCTTTGGGGGATGACAACCTGTCACTAGTGCACCTGCAGGTAAACGCCTTAACCTTTAATTTCGCATGAACAACCTGTCCACAGCTCCACCAAGAGCCATTCTGACCTTTAGGAGACATACCACAGCTGTAGTTTTCTTGGTCCCATGACTGATCTCTTGACTAAGACATTTTGTTGTTGCACAGTAAGACATTCTGGTATTAAGCTTAGTTTTTGTTTTGTTTTGAAGTGAGGCTGTATCGCCAAAGCTGGGGCCAGGGTCTTTACAATAGCTTGTCAACCGGGCTGCCTTCCAGGACCCTCTGGTCATGTCTACCTTCCATTACAGTCCCATGCCTACTTCCTGAAGGGAAGAAACACAGTTCCACGTACGGGGACTGGGCCATCTTCCTGCAGGTGATTCCAGATGACCTAGAGTCAGGGAAGGAAAGGCACCCTGAGTGGGGCAGAAAGACTCCTGGGCGGAATGTCAAGTAATGTCCTTGGAACATACAACATCCAGGTTGGATAAAAAGGAAACAAAGCAGGAAGGGGGAGGGGAGACACCCCGCTCGCCATCGCTTCCGAGGCACAGGAGCCCAGGGACTCCGCCCCCGCGCGGCCGCTAGGGGGCGCTCCAGGAAGTCCCGCCCCCAGGAGCGGAAGCCGGCAGCAAGGCTCCGCTCTAGCCTCCAAGCTTCCGTTTCTCGACTGCTCTCCGTCGCGCTCGGCTGGGGCTGGCCGCGGGGAAGGGGGTGGGACTTCCGGGACGGGCGCGCGGGAGAGGAAAGGTCGGGTCCAGGTAAGGGACGGTGGCTTGTGGGGTCAGCCGAGTGGCCAGGACCAGAACGAGTCCATGTCGGTGGTGGGGGGCCGCGACGTGCCCACGTGGCTGGCGATCCCAGGCCCGGGAGCAGGACACGGTGCTCCTCTGCTCACACGGGGTGCAGGTGGCTGTTGGCAGGTTCAGAAAATCGCTCTACCTCCGGACTCTGCCCTGGAGTGGTCGAATCAGCAGAGCTTGTGACTTGTTCTTGCCTGCAACCCAGTAAATGTGTGTATATATATATATATATATATATATATATATATATATATATATATATATATATATATATATATATATATATATATATATATATGGGATACCGATGTACAAATATTAAAGCCCTAAGAGTGTTTGGGGTTTTTGTTTTTTGCAGTGACGTGTATGCATTCCTTGCGTCCTGATGACCTAGGCAGGCACCGTGCCTTGAGTTTTGCAGGTCTCTCTCACAATTTTGGGAGATCGCATGACTGCCTTCCTTTAGATAATGAGAGAACCCGAGGCAAAGGGTGAGCAGATAACGTGGCCATTCACAAGCAAAGATGGGATTCTGACTAGCTTTTCTACCCCAGTGCTGGTGCTCCCTGTTAACTAGAGTGCTTCGAGAAAGCGTCTTAGAAAAACTTAAACACATCGATGCATGTTTCAGCCTACAATGTTTCAGCCTACAACGTTTCACGTCCAAAAAGTTCATTTTTGCTCTTCAGGTGTGAAAGAGAAAAAGCAAACCTAATGCAAAGCCAGTTGTTGAAATAAAATTTATATTTTAACTAGATATATAAGAAAATACAGAAACTGAAATATCTTCCTATGTAGGTTAATACACCCTGCACACCAAGGTCCTGAAAAGTCTTAAGTAAGGCTTTTAAATTTCTTTTTTATTATTATTAAAAAGTGGCAATTTGGGCTAAAGATATGGCTCAGTGGTTAAGATGTTTGCCTGCAAAGCCTAACAACCCAGGTTCGATTCCCCAGTACCTACATAAAACGAGACTCACAAAGTGGCGAATGCATCTGGAGTTCATTTGTATTGAAAAAAGTATGTGCTGGAGAGATGACTTAGAGGTTAAAGGCGCTTGTTTGCAAGGCCTATGAACCCAGGTTCAGTTTCTAAGATGCAAAAAGTGGCCCAAGCCTCTAACATTCCTTTGCAGTACTAAGATTCTGGCATGCACATACCCACACATACACACATATGCAAAGCAATAAATAAGTACACTGAACTCCTCTGCCATTTACCAGAGACGTAAGCCTATGCTCTGTGGAAGGAAAGCACAAAACAGTGTTAGAAATTGTAAGACTTTTTGGTTTCCCTGTTTACCCAGTGGCTCTTTGCTTGTAGTCAAGAACTTGAGTTTGAAGATGCTTATTCTCTTTATCATAAAAATTTCAGGACAAGGGTTTTTGTGATGTATATTTCCATGTGACCTTGTTACTTATTATATATCCCAGTTAGCTGCTGTGGTGAAAGTTAGTAGGCATGGAGGTGGCAGCATCCTGTGAGTCCTAGTGATTCCCTTCTTTCTCCTCCTCCTCACTACCTATCACGTGCCCAAGGTGCTGATCTGTTGCTCTGCCAGGCTTTGGAAGTGAGGATGGCACTCAGGAAGGTACAGATCTAGCTACACCAGGCACCCTCTCGCTTTCCTCACCCACTCTCTACTATATGAAAATAATTGTGTCTGTGTGGAACATCAGAACACCAAGCTTTCACAGCAGTTAAGTTACCTTTTACTGAGTACCACTTACCCACTCAATTCTCAAAACAGTCCTGCAAGATTTCTTTTCAGAAAAAAAAAAGAGAGAGAGAGAAACACACATTTAGACAGGCCAAGTAACTATTCAGAATGTGCCAGATAATAAGTGACAGAGCAAGTACTCAAAACTAGGTCTCATGATGTGGCTTCTATTTAAAAATAAGGTGATGTGGAATTTAGGATATATTCTTCTAAGAACACTAACTGAAAGCTTCCAAATGAAAGATTCTGATTCTGCAGTCAAAGTAGAAGTCTATTCCAGTGCTGTGACAGTAAACACAATCAAGGTAAAGTTAAATTGCGACTTTTTAAAACTAGCGTTTGCGAAAAGATTAAAGGTGAAAAAAAGGCATGCAAAGAAACTTCTTGCATCTTCTGAAGGTGACCTCTGGTCATTTGCAAGTCCTCTAGAGGTTTCTGGCATTCCCTTATTATTTTCTATTTAGACATTACACTGGCAATGACCTTTTCCTCACTGATGAAAGTATAATCTTAGTCCTAACAGCACCAACTCCATCCCATCTGCATCTGCATGGTCAAGCAAGAGTTGGCAGAGGTTAAGGTTAAGGCTCCTGGTTGCAAGCCTGACAGCCCAAGTTCAAATCCCCAGTATCCATGTGAAGCCAAATGCATACAGTGGCACATGCATCTGGAATTTGTTTGCAATGGCAAGAGTCCCAGCCACACCCATTCTGTCTGTCTTCTGTCCCTAAAGAAAGCTTGTGGGTGACTTGGGGTTGGGGAGACTTTGTACCTGACAGTTCTCCCCTTGCTGGCCTTCAGGTGGCACTGCTGGCCCAAGATGGCTTGGGTGGTGTTCAGGTGGTGAGTGATTGGAGGTCATATTCTGCAATCTGTCTGAGGTCAGCCTCTGCTCTGTTAATGGGTTTTGAAATGGGCATTAAAACTTTCTTAAACACTGAGTTTGTTTTCTTGCAAACACTATTTTGAAATTTTATCAGCTGAACAGTCTATCCCACACCTAAACCGTCTCTAGCAGATGTGTGGGAGCCTCTTCTCTGCAGGTGCAGTTTTATTGGCATTTCTCTTTCCTCCCACTCTCTCTTGGCACCTTTATTCTATACCCTTTTTGATGGATGACTTGATCTAAATAAACTTTACCTTCTAAGGATAATGTGTGAAAATTTAAAGAGCTCTCAACACCATTCTCCAGAGGTGGTTTTAGTATACCTTTTTTTTTCACAAAATAGATTTCTACCTTTTTCTGTTTAAAAACCAGCTCCTTTTCATCTCATCTAAACTATCCCCCAGATAGTCTTTCAAGCAGCAAGGATTCTCTGATTGCCATTAAAATTTCACACAAACTGGTGTGTTTTGCCAACAACAGCTCAGAAATCTCTTCTAGGACAAGATTGTAGAGTCTACCAGAAACATTCTTGGGTTTTACGTGTTTCTTGTATCATGTTTGATGCCTGTTAATTATGAGTTTGCATAGATCGTAGTCTTCATTCTTCCACCTGTTTCAGCATTCTATGTCTCAGAAGAAAAAGTTAATGTTCTGAGCTTAGTTCTTAGCTGGTTCGCATTAAGGCTGATAAATACCGTCGTAATTTGTAGGTACCTTTAATTCAGGAATAACAAATCTTATGAGCTGCTGCTGATCCTTATTTGAGCTTTTGATCCTAATTTGAGATTTTGGGGGGGGGTTTGTTTGTTTTGTTTTGTTTTCTAAAAACAAAAAAAAAACTGCTATTTTTTTCCCATATGGCTCTGGGTCTCTAGGCAGAATTCAATCCAGTAACCTAGAGGCCAGATGACCTCATAACTCATTAGCAGTTCTCAGAGCCACCTGGTGCCCTTGAGGCGCACGGTGTTCAAAGGACTGATAATAAAGACAACAGCATAATTATTTCTGTGCCATGATTACACCTTCAGATGGCAAGCAGTCAGCGCGTTTGTTTGCAGATTGCTTGGGTGGTGGTTCTCTAAAGGTGTAATAACAGTGCTGCGGCAGAATAACTTGTTTCCCTGTCCTTCATCCAGCTGAAAATAGGTAAGCTGACTGTAAACAGCCCATTGAATCACAAAATAGGTCATTTTAAGAACAGTAGTCCAGCAAGGAAGCCAGAGTTGGAGAGCAGAAGATGTAAAAATTGCAGATGTCAGGCATGGAAAGGAAATAGCCATTTGGACTGTGGCTACTTCTCAACTCCCTGGCATATCCTGACCGTCATACTCTCTGATTCCTGGGTGACTTGCTCTGGTTTCATTTTCTAAGATGTTGCTTAGATAATCTTAGAATTTCCCACACCCACCTGTTTCTTTCTCTTCTTATTTTCTGTAGGGAACCTGGTTCCTCACTGCCCAAGAAATGTCTTCGCTTTCAGAATATGCATTGCGCATGTCTCGGCTGAGTGCCCGGCTCTTTGGTGAAGTGGCCAGGCCTACTGATTCTAAATCCATGAAAGTGGTGAAGCTGTTCAGTGAACAGCCTTTGGCCAAGAGGAAGGAAACTTATGACTGGTATCCAAATCACAACACGTATTTTGCGCTCATGGGCACACTCCGTTTTCTTGGCCTCTACAGGTGATAAGAAAAGGGGGCTCTGTAAGAAATGCTTTAGTAGATCAGCAAAGGAAAAACACCTTAGTCCGTCTACCCTACAGTTCTGTGGTTTTTGTAATCGTCCAGGTAGTTCAAAAAGTACAATTTATCAGAAAAAGGGCTCTTTCAGAGTAGCCATCCTGAGCAAAGCAAACAAAAAGGAAACAGGCTTACTGGGTGACATGTCTTAATTGTGTCAGAAATATGAGCAACATTGAAGTGCACTGAGCTATAATGAGAAGTCTAATTATTCACTAATCTAAGAGTCCAAGTGCTGAGGAGAAAAACCCCAGGTGCACTACGGTTACCAGGGCAGCAGAGGTGAAGAGTCCCTGCCCCCACCTGCTCTGCCTCTACTTAATTCATCCCTTCTAGTATTTTTATTTTGTACATTTATTTAGATAAATATTAATTTGGTCTGAATAAGCTGTAGTTCACTTTTTTTTTTCTTTTTTCTAGGTAGGCTCTCACTGTAGCCCATGCTGACCTGGAAGTCACTCTATATAGTCCCAGACTCTCCTCAAACTCAGTGATCCTCCTATCTCTGCCTCCTGACTGCTGAGATTAAAGGCGTATGCCACCACACCCAGCTTATAGTTCACTTTTAAGGGTAAATTCTATATCACACAGCTCTTAATACTGTGCTTTGTATGTTTGGATAGGCCTAGAACATGGGTGCTTGTTAGAACTCTGCACCTCCCTAGGAAGAAAAAAGATCAAATACCTATGTGGTCATTTTTCTTTAAAACTAGTTTTCATTACCAAGAATAAAAACAGCACTTAATTATATAACATCAAAATATAGCTCATCTTTTTAATTGGACCTATTAGTATGGGAATCATTCGTTTTAATATAATAAAATTGATAGTGCAACATGATATTCATTACAGAGAACTAAAGGCTGGTACATTCATTTACTGGACATGTCCCTTAAATATGCTTACAGGCACTCAATATGAAAACAGAATAGTAGTGAAAAAATAGAATGAATATCCTAAATTACTATATTACTAGAGATTATAATCATATCTGGAATGCTTGGCACTCCCTCTTGCCATTAGTGTGGGCTCAAAAAATACAAAAATTAATTTTAATATGACCCAAAATAAATATTGGAAGCCAGATCCCCCTAGAGGTTATAACAAAATCACATTCAACTATCTTAATACTATTGCCCTTCATATGTTTGAAGAACAAAGACCTGGCTTTTTTTTTTTTTTAAGACCTGGCTATTTTTTGAGACAAGGGAAAAAAACTACTAAACAGTTTTCCATGGAAAAGCAAAATTATTTTCATGTATTTAGTCACTAGTTATGGTGAATGGTTAGCCTTTTGTAGCATCAAGCAGGCCTAAACTAGACAGTCCCTTCAAATAAAGATAATGTGACTCAAAGGTCTGCAAACGAGGGAGGGAAGCAGGGACGCCCAGAAACCATTGATTCACGCAGTTAACTAGGTGCAGTGTTGTATGTCGACAGGACAGACCACACACCTTCGTCTGGTGGTTGAGAGGAATTGGGGGAGGGGGAGAATGGGTAATTGATGTGATAAATAGGTAAACTCTGTGATCTGTTACAAGGTTGGAGGTGGTATGGGGAAAGAACAGAGCTGGATGAACAGGATCCAGTGTTGGCAGGGCCGTGGTGGGTGGGGAGAGGGCGTGGAACAGCCTGAAACAGGGCAGTTAGGGTCAGCCCCTGAGTGGGGTGAGGTTGAGACTCAAAGGTATGGAGTGAGCCTTGTGAGAGACCTGAACAAGTGCCTGAGGCAGAAGTGTGCCTAAAATGACCCAGGAGCAGTGAGGGGACAGAGACAAGGGTCAGAGTGCCATGATCAGAAATGGAGCTTCTGCTTTGGGTGACAGGAGAAATCGTTTGCAGGGTTTGAATGATGGGGTGACATGATTTGACTTACTTTAGGTGAATTACTGTGGCTGTTGTGTTGAGAATTATTTGGCATTTGTAGCCAGTCCCAAAAAGGTGTGTTATATACTGATAATTATGGTCATGGAATGAAACAAATCCTTTGAAATCAATCTCTTTTAAAATACCTGGAGAGTTAAAAGTTGGGCCCAGCAAAGCCTTCCCTTGATTCAAAAGCCATTATTATTACATTTTTTGAGATGAGACCTGAAGAGGTAGGTCACCATCAGAAGTCATAGATTTGGGCCTGGTGGAGCTGTGACTTGAGTCCAGGTCCCATGGGTTTATGTGTAAGCACTGATAACTGCTTGTTAGGTATTTGGTTTTAAGGTGAAGACATTTTAGTCCAGTTGTAGGCAGGCCTACATACCTATACCATCCACATGTACAAACAGCCCTGCTGCTGTGACGCCCAGAACATTTTCTTTGATCTTATTGCCATCTGAGCCTTTCCCAGCAGCTCTTTTGTATGAGGCATCCACTGCCCTTAGGTCACTCTGGACTTCCCTTTTTAGCAGATGCTAAGTTCCTAAGGCAGTCAGGATCTCAGTGCAGCTACTAAAGATTATACCCAGCTTTTACTCTTCTCAGTGTTTACTGCCCCCCCAGAACTGGAAATCAAACCCCTATATGCTTAGTCTTAATGTAGGGAGGTTTAGGCCAATGTATGTCCTAGTTTTCCCTGGGCCAGCCTAGAGGTTAACTGCTGTTTGTGGTATGTTTCTGTGAGGGAAAACTGATCTATAAATTAATTTTTGCAACCCAACCAAGCTCTATGTTGTATGGGTTGGGAGAAGGGACCCTGTCAAACTGAGCATGTGCCCTGAATCTCATGGATCAATAACCTATGAGAACGGTGCTAGCTGTTGTTAATTTCCAAGCTGATAAAAATAACTGCTTGACAGCCTTAATACTCATCCACCACGACTCAGGGAACTATGC
>PVHP010041147.1:0-15548 GCA_004024765.1 Zapus hudsonius | reverse complement strand
GCTCTCTCGCTGCATCCTGAAAAATACAAACACAATCTCCATCGGAGAGTGAGATCAGTGTAGGTTAACAAATATACACAATTCTGGATTACCTAGATTCTATTTTTAGTAGTCTCCCAGTCACTCGCTCCCATAGTGCATCTTGTTTTGGGAGCCCAAAAGTACGGGATCCGGTGCCTATCGCCCTGAATCCCTAGTTTCAAACAAGGGGTCCCCCTCACTGAGTGGAAAATTGGTAGAATTTGAAAGCTGTTGATTGTCTCCCCCAGGCCGAGGCTCCTCCATTACACCAAGTGTTCCTTTGTTGGTTCACTGTTCCCTCCCAGTAGGAGGTGTGGTCAGCCTACTCATGGCCACAGATTGTGTTTCGGGTCAGTCGTCTCTAAGATTCCATTGTGTAAATATACCACAGTTTCTCTGTCCATTCCTCCATGGATGGGCATTTGGGTTGATTCCAATACTTGGCTATTATGAATTGAGCTGCTATAAATATAGTTGTACAAATGTTTCTGTGTCCAGATGTGACATCTTGTGGGTAGATGCCTAGTAGAGGGATAGCTGGGTCCATTGGTAGTTCTATGTCTATTGTGTTCAGGAGTCTCCACACTGCTTTATTCAGTGGTTGAACAAGTTTGCAATCCCACCAGCAGTGAATGAGGGTTCCTTTTTCCCTGCATCTGCGCCAGCAATGATTGTTGTTGGTTTTCTTTATTATTGCCATTCTGACCGGGGTAAGGTGGTATCTCATTGTGGTTTTGATTTGCATTTCCCTGATGCTTAGGGATGCTGAGCACTTTCTCAGCTGAGAAAAGGCCATTTGTGTTTCCTCCTCTGTGAATTCTCTGTTGAGATCAGTGCCCTATTTTGTGAGGGGGCAATTTGGGTTTTTGCTATTAATTTTTTTGAGTTCTCTGTAGGTTCTGGAAATCAGGTCTCTGTCTGTGTTGTAGCTGGCGAAAATAATCTCCCAATTTGAAGGGGGTCCTGTTGTGTGTCTTTGATGAGAGTGTTTTTACATATCACCTGTGCATTTGTGGTAGGAAGTACAGATGTTCACTGTATAATCTGCTTCATTTTCTACCAGGTATCAGCTGGAGTGGATGTGTTATATTGGTTGTTAGATTTTTTTATCTATTGCCATGTCCTAAGGTTCCATTACAAAGTTCAGAATTAAAAGGAGCACAGGAGGATGAAAGCAAAGGAAATATCTACACTGAAGAAATGGCTGAGCACAAGTTATAGCTTTGCTTTCTTTCAGATTTCGTTTTTCTCTAGTTACAGTTCCTAGAAGTTAGAAATTACTTTCTTATATTTAAATGCCCTATTTTCATTTTAAGACAAAGAACTAATTTATTTTGGGAACTCAGTGGTCCTCAGTATCATTTCAATGTATAGTGGAGAAACTTTTAGAGTAGGAAGAATTAATGAAATACAGTATTTACATTTTGCCAATTCTCCTCTCTTGTTAGAAAGCTGCTATTTTGCAGAAAGGGAAATATGTAAAAAATGTACATTTTTTAACTATAAAAAACAATTGTCATAAATTGTATATATAGCAAATCACATGGGAAGTCTTTATTTCCTAATTTAAAAAAGCTGCCTCAAAGAAACATTTCAGCACACAGAGGGACATGGGCTGCTTGGCAGACAGCCTAATTGAAACCAAGGGCCCTGGAGAAGAGCTGTGGTCTGCATCTGCTGTCCAGAACTGGCTGCGCTACACTTTGAACCAGTGCTGATGGCTTTGTACACAAAGATCAAAATGAGTTTGTTTTATTAAGTTGGGTTGTGGAGGTGCACGTCTTTTGGCTTCTGCTTGTAATAAAGCATTGCGCTCTCGGATAAACAAACTATAAATCTAATCAAGTTTGAGCACAACGATAAGTAGATCGTTTTATGAGAGAGTAAGTAAGAGAGGAGAGAGGAAGACAAGGAGAGATAGAAGGAGGAGCAGAGACAGGACTACAGGATCCAATGGCTCTCTCCCATTTTTATGCACTCTAACACTAAACATGACTCTTGATTTTTTTGCTAATTTGGATAATTGTTTTTTTTTTTCTTTTCTTTCTCTTCTTCCTCTTTCTCCTCTCTCAGTTTTCCTCATTTTCTCATTACTTCTCGTGTTCCAGTGAGACTACAGTGGCTGTCTCTACTCTGGAACTATCTTGGGAACTCAGTCAAACTCCATGAATAGAAGCAGGTGAATTATGGAAAATGTTTGTTCTTAAGTTGGATTCTGAAGACATTAAAGTATTCCCCTCTGTTTCTTGAGGAAGTAATGAACAGATTCAAAGAAGTTGTCTTTACTGGGTGTCTTACATTCAATTCATAGATATAAATACCACCACACTGTGGTCTTTATTTGTCCCCAATTGAGTGCTGAGGAGAACAAAATAACAATGAATTCTTTGCCTTAAACATGTTTAGATGTTGAGGTTTTCAGTTATGACAAAGCAATGGAGAGGTGTCATTGATTTATTCATGTGCTTTGGATACTTTTGCTCACCACATAACTTCAAATATTGTTGGACTCAATCCACCTCCTTACTTTACTAAGTAGCTGCCAGATAAACTTCTAGATATGATAAAATACGTGTCCATTAGGAATGACTGAATTCCACAACTAGATTTTACCTGAAATTGAATGATGAAGTTTTAGAGTGAATTCTGAGTTGACAAGTTTAGAATCTGTCCAAGAGAAAAATAACAGAAATTTAAAAAATTTCTCCAGAAATGGAAGGAGAATAGATGTGTATAAATAATAAATGTCTAAAAATTGATACCCATAATCTGCATCAGTAATTAGACATTCAAAGTATAGTTAGGAACCTTAACAAAGATTTCTAATGAGACACAGTTCACTTGCCAAAAAAGTCAAAATTATATACAACTCAAGTAGTTTTTAGTGCATCCAGAAAATTGTGAATCATCTTTATTTAAATTCCATAGAATTTCATCATCCCACAAAGAAATGCCTAATTAATTACCAGTGTTAAGTAGAATTTATTGGCAGAAGTACTGAAGAACTGCCACCTTCTTCATAACTTCTAATTAAAGATGCATTTATAATTTTGAAAAAAAATCAACTTTTTTCATCTCCATTTTCCATGCTATTGAGTTTCTTTTCTGTAGATCACCAAAATATTTCAGGTATGTAGTAAAATGTAGCAATGAATAATTTAGCAATGAACTGGATATTATAAAATGAGAACTAACTAAGCCTCAGACACAAAACTTGAATCCTATTGTTTATGAGACAATTAAGTATAATTCATGAACATAATTACTGCATCATAATGTATTAAGTATAACTTGATATCAAGCAGTAGAAATCATTCCTAATTATTGCTACAAAAGCAGTGAGTTTATCACAAGTATATCTATAGGCTCCAGACCCATTTAACTAACAGAAAACCACATTTGTCAACTAAAAGAAACCTCAGAAGTTACAGAGGGAGTGTGCAGCAGAAAAAACAGCCTTCACACTTTAGGACTACTCAGGATGCTGTGTCACTGCTTTTTCTGATTGCTGTTATCATGAATCAGCCTTTTAGGTTCTTATATAACTGCATTAATTATTTATCATTCAACAAATGAGAAATAAGTATCTGATTCACAATTTTTTTTTCTTTATTGTTCATAATGATTTACATTGTTTAGTGGGCCAACCATGAGTTGTTATCCCAAATTCCCCATTGTCCCCCTTCCCCATCCCCAGTCAGCTGGATATCCTCCTCCTTAGGCCTTCTGGATCAGTCTTTGTGGTAGGGGACCATGAATAGCTCATTCTTCAGCGGGGCTCTCATGACCCAAGTGTGTTGTTACTGAGGGTTGCCAAGACTCTGATATTCTCTCCCACCACAGCTCTCACAATCTTTACAACCCCTCTTCCGCTCAGTTCCCTGAGTCACGGTGGGTGAGTATTGAGGCTGCTATGTTGTTGTGAGCTTAGGGGTTTTTGTGTCGAGATTCTTTGGTTTCTGTCTCACTGGCTTATCCTTTGTTGATTGAATGGCTGTGGGTCCCTTGTACTTTCAATCATTGTCTGTGGAGTTCCATATGGATCCTCCTCCATATGACTGTGGTGGCTCATCTCATGCCAGGATCTCAGCTTTCTGCCTGCGGTTGGTTGGGAGGGTTATATGGGACACAGCTCACTTGCTGTATCCTGAAAAATACAAACACAATCTCCATCGGAGAATGAGGTCAGTATCAGTTAACAAGTATACAAAAAATTGGATTACCTAGCTTATATTTTCAAAAGCCTCCCCGACAGTTACTCGCATAGTGCATCTTTTCTTGGGAGCCCAAGAGTATGGGCTCCATTGCATATCGCCCTGAATCCCCTGTTCCAATCAAGGGTTTCCCCTCACTGAGTGGAATATTTGGCTGAATTTAATAGCTGTTGATTGTCTCCCCCAGGCCCAGGATCCTCCATTACACAATTGTTCCTTGCTTGGTTTCCTTTTCTCTCCCAGTAGGAAGTGTGGTCAGCCTACTCATGGCCTCAGACTGTGTTTCGTGTCAGTGGTCTGTTTACACCAGCTGTCGTTGTTCAGCTTCCCCTGGCAGCTTGTGTAGTGTCTTCCAGCACTGGACTAACTGCCATCTGGGGGCTGGTTACCATTCCTGACCTCAAAGAGTCTCAAAATGCTGAATGTTGGTATTCTGTGGTTTCTTCAGCAACAGAGTTTTGCCTCAGGCCTGGGGAGGACATTCAAGAGCCTTGACAGAATTCTGTCTTGTTTTTGTAACCTCATGGGTCACTTGAGTCAACAGCTCAGTGAGGGAAGGAACCAGTGTCCAGGACCTGGGGCTGTCAGACTGCTCAATTGTTCACAGACTCAGACATTCTCCCCTGCTACCCATGGCCCCTCTTACCAGGTGACACCCTCTACTTACTCTTTAGGTTACAGTATGCTCATGAGAATTTTATGATTTTGAACCTAATTTGGTTTGGCCTCATGTTTGAGCCATTTCCCTCCCCCCTTCCCTTAGCCCACGCTAATACCTTCTCAGTTCTTTCTACTAGTTTGGATAAAGAAAACGGTTATCCTGGCTAAGGACCGCATATGAGGGAGAGTATGCGGCGTTCCATTCTCTGTTCTTTTGAGTGTTCACTTAGTAAGATCTGCTCAAAGTCAGACCATTTTTTCCTAAATTTTGATGTGTCATATTTCCTTTCAGCTGAGTATAATTCCATTATGTAAATATACCACAGTTTCATTGTCCATTCCTCCATGGATGGGCATTTGGGTTGATTGCAATTTTTGGCTATTATGAATTGAGCTGCTATAAATATAGTTGTACAAAATTATCTGCATCGAGATGCGGCATCTTGCGGGTTGATGCCTAGTAGAGGGATAGCTGGGTCCATTGGTAGTTCTATGTCCATTCTGTCTAGGAGTCTCCACACTGCTTTCCATAATGGTTGAACAAGTTTGCAATCCCACCAGCAGTGAATGAGGGTTCCTTTTTCCCTGCATCCTCACCAGCCACAATTGTTGTTGGTTTTCTTTATGATTGCCATTCTGACAGGGGTAAGATGGTATCTCATTGTGGTGTTGATTTGCATTTCCCTGATGCTTAGGGATGCTGAGCACTTTCTTAAATGAGTCAAGGCCATATGTGTTTCCTCCTCTGTGAATTCTCTGTTGAGATCAGTACCCCATTTTTGAGGGGGCATTTTGGGTTTTTGTTATCAATTTTTTTTAGTTCTCTGTAGGTTTTGGAAATTAGTCCTCTGTCTGAGTTGTAGCTGGCGAAAATCATTTCCCAGTTTGAAGGGGGTCTATTGGCTCTGAGTATGGTTTGTTTGTTTGTACAGAAGCTTCTGAGCCTGATCAGGTCCCATTGGTTAAGTGTTTGTTGTATTTCCTAGGCTGTTGGAGATTTGCTCAGGAATTTTTTCCCACTCCTATTTATTGTAAAGTTCCTCCTATTTTTTCTTCCAGCGTGTTCACGGTTACCGGATTTATATTAAGGTCTCTGATCCATTTGGAGTTGATTTTTGTGCAAGGTGAAAGGAGTGGGTCTATTTTCATTTTTTTACACATGTTTATCAAATTCCTCCAGCACTATTTGTTGAAGATGCTATCTTTGGCCCAACATACATTGTTGGTCCCCTTGTCAAAGACCAAATAACTGAAGTTACTTCCATTCAAAGTTGGGTCTTCAATTCTGTTCCATTGATCTGTCTTTCAGTTTTTATGCCAGTACCATACTGTTTTTGTTACTATGGCTTTGTAGTATGTTTTGAAGTCAGGGATGGTGATACCTACTGAGTAGGATTTTTTACTTAGAAAAGTTTTGGCTATCTGAGGTCTTTGGCCCTTCCAAATGAATTTAGAGATTATTTTTTCTGTGACTGTGAAGAACGAGTTTGGGATTTTTATTGGCATAGCATTGAATCTGTAAATCGCTTTTGGCAGGATTGCCATTTTTACTGTATTGATTTTCCCTATCCATGAGCATGAAATATCTTTCTATCTTCTCATGTCCTCCTCTATTTCCTTCTTAAGTGTTTCAATATTTTCCTTATATAAGTGCTTTACAACCTTGGTTAGTGACATTTCAAGGTATTTGATTTTCTTTGAGGCTATAGAAAATGGGACAGTCCTTGTGATGTCTTTTTCTGTCTGCTTGTCTTCTGCATATAGAAAGGCTACTGATTTTTGTGCATTGATTTTGTATCCTGCCACGTTGCTGAAGGCATTAATCACCTTCAAGAGGTTACTGATACTATTCTTTGGGTCTGATATATAAAGGATCATGTCATCTGCAAAGAGGGATAGTTTGATTTCTTCCTTTCCGATTTGTATCCCTTTTATGCCCTTCTCTTGTCTAATCACTTGGGCTAGAACTTCAAGCACTATGTTGAAGAGCATTGGTGAGAGTGGGCAGCCTTGCCTTGTTCCTGAATTGAGTGGGAACTCCTTGAGTCGTTCCCCATTGAGTATGATCTGTGCTTTAGGAGTTTTGTAAATTGTCTTTATTAAGTTGAGGAATAGGCCATCTATGCTCTTTGAACATGAAGAGGTGTTGAATTTTGTCAAAAGCCTTCTCTGCATCTATTGAGATAACCATATGATTTTTGTGTTTGAGCCGATTAATGTGGTGTATCACATTTATCAACTTGCGTATGTTGAACCATCCCTGCATCTCTGGGATAAAGCCAACTGGGTCAGGGTGGATAATATTTTTGATGCAGCATTGTATCCGGTTAGCTAGCACTTTTTTTCAGGATTTTTGCATCTAAGTTCATCAGAGATATGGGTCTATAGTTCTCTTTTCTTGTTGCATCTTTGCCTGGTTTGGAGATTAGGGTAATGGTAGCTTCATAGAAGATGTTTGGTAGACTTCCCTCTTTTTCTATGCTTCTAACAAGCTTCAGAAAGAGTGGTTTTAACTCTGTGATGAAGGCTTGGTAGAATTCAGCTGTGAAAACATCTGGTCCTGGGCTTTTCCTTTTGGGAAGGTTTTTGATTACATCTTCAATCTCAGCGGATGTGATAGGTTTATTTAGTGCTTTTATCTGTCCTGGATTAAGCTTTGGCAGTTGGTAGGTGTCCATATACTTACTCATTTTTTCCAGGTTCTCTAATTTTGGGGAGTAGAGTTTTTGGAAATATGTCCTGATGATTCTTCCAATGTCTTCAGGATCACATTGTCCTTACTGATTTTGTTGATTTGTGCTTTGTCATTTCTTCGTTTGATTAGATTGGCCAGGGGTTTATCGATTTTATTAACTGTTTTGAACAACCAACTCTTTGATTTATCTATTTTTTAATTGTTTTCTTTATTTCCAATTCATTAATCTCAGCTCTGGTTTTAATTATTTTCTTTCGTCTTGAGCTCCTCGGGTTAGCTTTTTCCATTTGTTCCAATGATCTAAGGTGGGTGGTTAGGCAATTGATATGAGACCTCTCTGTCTTTGATATGAAGGCATTTAGCACGATGAACTCTCCCTCAGGAATGCCTTCATTGTGTCCCATAAGTTATGATATGATGTGTTATCATCATCATTTAATACTAGGTAATTCTGAATTTCCTGTTTTATTTCTTGGATGACCCAATCATTTTCTAGGAGCAAATTATTCAGGCGTCAATACTTTTGTGTATTTTCTGGATCCTGTTCCACTCTTAACTTCTACCTTTAATGCACTATGGTCTGATATGATTCAAGGAACTACATCAATGTTCCTGAATTTGTTTAGGGAGGATTTGTGACATAAGATGTGATCAATTTTAGAAAAAGTCCCATGCGCTGATGAGAAGAATGTATATTCTGTGTCTTTGGGGTAGAATGTTCTGTACATATCTGTTATCCCCAGTTGGTCAATGGTGTCATTAAGCTCCATTATGTCCCTGCTGATCTTCTGTTTAGTTGATCTGTCTAGAGCTGATAGAGGTGTATTAAAGTCACCTACTATTATGGAATTAGAGTCTATTTCTACTTTATTTTTGAGTAGGGTTTCCTTTACAAACTGTGTTGCACCCGAATTTGGTGCATATATGTTAATGATGGTGATATCTTCCTGCTGGATCCTTCCTTTGATGAGTAAGAAGTGACCTTCCTTATCCTTTTTAATTGATTTTGGTATAAAGTCTGTTTTGTCAGAGATTAATGTAGCCACACCTGCTTTCTTTATACTTCCACATGCCTGATAGACATTTTTCCATCATTTTACTCTAAGAAGATTTTTGTCTTTAGAAGTAAGGTGTGTTTCCTGAAGGCAGTAGATGGAGGGGTCCATTTTTCTGATCCACCTTGCAATTCTGTGTCTTTTAATAGGGGAGTTAAGTCCATTAATATTCAGTGATATAACTGTGAGGTTTGCTTTAAGCCCTGCCATGATGAAGGGGTAATGGGGGTTGTTGTCTCTGCTGCTGTTATTAGCTCACTGACTGGAATTGTTGTGTCTGGTCTCTGATACTCTTTGAGGTAGATTTCTTGTTTCTTCTGTGTGGGTTATCTCTTGCAGGATCTTCTGCAATTTTGGCTTTGTGTTCAAATAATTGTAGAGCTGGTTTACTTCATGGATCACTTTCACTTCTCCGTCAATCATGAGGGATAGCTTTGCTGGGTAGAGTAGTCTAGGTTGAAAGCCATATTTCTTTAGGCCCTGAAAAGCATTATTCCAAGCCCGTCTGGCTTTCATGGTTTCTAATGAGAAGTCTGAGGTAAGTCTGATGGCTTTTCCTCTGTAAGTTACGGTTTGCTTTCTCTAGCAGCTTTGAGTATTTTCTCTTTGCTTTCTATGTTAGCCATCTCAATTAAGATGTGTCTTGGAGAGTTCCTCTTCATGTCCTGTCTTTTTAGAGTCCTCTGGGACCCTTGAAAGTTGAGTGGGCTTTCTCTTGTTAGATATGGAAAGTTTTCTTGAATAATTCTGTTGAAGATATTTCCTATGCCCTTAGCCTGGGCTTCTTCTCCCTCTGGGATCCCCATGAATCTAATATTGGTCCTCTTTATTGTTATTATTGTATCCCATAGATCCCTCAAGTTTTGCTCACTTGATTTTTTGAAGTTATTGAAACTTATGACATCCTTATTAATTCCTTCTGATTTGTCTTCTACTTCTGAAAGTCTGTCCTCCAAATTATCAACTCTGGGTCTGATTAATTCAAGGGAGGTTTTTAACATCTCATTTTCATTGTTTGTTTCTGCTATAATTTTGTTTATAGACTCCAATTCTTTGGTGAGGTCTAATTTCCAATCTAATTTTGTTTTTGCTTGGGATTCCTGATAATCATTTTTAATTTTTTTTAGGTCTTCATCAAATTTAATCATTTGGTTTTCTAGCTCCTCTCTTAGTTGATTAATTTTCAATTCACTTAATGTGTTTCTGAATTCATTCATATTTCTCTCCATTAAATTCATTCTTGAGACTATGTTTGTGTTAGATAACTTCATCTCATTCATGTCTTTTCTCTTAATTTCCATATCAGCCTTTAGCTGCTTCATATTTGCATTGCAGTTGTGGTCATACTTTTCTCTCTTTGTGATTGTGTATGTGTTGCTTCTGTTTCTTTACCACTCTCCTGTTCCATAAAGGGACTAGGGGCCCTGGGTTTGGGAGTTCCGTCTTTGATTTCTGTGGGCTTTTTCCTTTGATTTCTTCCCATGTCTAGGTAGTGGAGTGGGACTCAGGCACCCTGGGGTGTGCTGTTCAGCCTGATTTGCTTCCAATGGAAAGATCACCAGGTTTGATCTTAAACAAAGGTCTTTCCTCTTGGGGTGTTCTGTCCCCAGAGAGGCTTAGATTTTTACCTGACTGGATCCCCCTGCTCCCAGATGGTATGCTGGAGTAGAAACACAGTCCTAGTACTCCAACTATAGGGCCCAGTGTTCTCCCAACTGACTGTGCCCTCCTATCTGGTGCCCGCAGAGCCGCCTTTGCCCTCCCAGCACTGGCAGAGGTTCACTGTTGGTTCCTGAGGCCTGGCTCCACCCAGCAGCTGCAGTCCTGCGTGCTAGTTCAGCCTGCCCGTGGAACGCGATTGTCTGTGTATTTGGAGGGGTCTCAGGGGGAAGTGTGTCCAAGAATCGCTGGAGGGTCAGTGGAGCGTGGTCCCCGGTGCCCGCCGAAGGCGCTTTTGCCCTCCTAGCCCTGGCAGAGGTTCCCAGGTGCCTGAGGCCTGCCCTGCCCGGCAGCTGCGGACCAGAATGCTCCGGGAACCAGGCTAGTTCAGTTTGCCCACGGAGCGCTACTGCCTGTGTATGTGTGTGGGGAGTTCTCAGGGAGAAGTGTGCCCAAGAATCGCTGGAGGGAGGCTGGAGGAAGGGGGCCCCCGGAGGGAGAGGTTCTCAGCCACTGCCAGCAAGAGCCAGCTGGAGCGGGAGCTAGGAGTGGGGGAAGGGTGGCACTTTGTTCCTCTGCTGAGTAGAAAGCAGCTGGGGAGACCTGACTCCCCGGCTCTCATGGAGTTGGGGAGATGGTAGGTTTGGGTTCAAGGCCAGCTGGGGTCTCAGGTTTGTATCCCAGCTGAAGAATGAAACCTTTTCGAAGAGAGTCCTGGTGAGGCTGCTACTAGTCCGCCATGATGCTCCGCCCCCCTGATTCACTAATTTTAAAAAAAAAAA
Source organism: Zapus hudsonius (assembly GCA_004024765.1). Taxonomy (NCBI): domain Eukaryota; kingdom Metazoa; phylum Chordata; class Mammalia; order Rodentia; family Dipodidae; genus Zapus; species Zapus hudsonius. Next base: position 4,462 of record PVHP010041147.1, on the reverse strand, counting down.
TTTTTCATGCTATGGCACCTAGTTTCCTTAAGGGAGGGTTTGGTCTCATTTATGTTATGGTTACATGTCAACTTGGCTAAGGCACAGTGTCCAGATGGTTGGTCAGACATAATTCTGAATATATATGTAATGGTATATTTTTATGTGATTTACATTAAAATCGGAGGACTATGGGTAAAGACTTTGCTGCATAATGTGGGCATGACTCATAAGATCAAGGTCTTACTATCACAAAGACTGACATCTGAGCAGAGAGTTGGCCAGGATTGCTTTTGGATTTGAATGTGACTCTTCCCCATGCTCCCATCTACATCAACGGAATTTGGAGTTCCTTGAAAATAAAGCAATCAGTTCCTTGAACGAAATATCTCTTTTCCTTGCTCTCTTTATTTGTCTGTTTATCTATATAATCTATATGTACATGTATGTGCATATATGTCTGTATAAATATACACACATGTCTTATTGATTCAGTTTATGAATAATCTTAAATAATACTTTAAGATAGGTAACTAATAGCTCCAAATCTTTCTACAAAATTATTATTTTCTCAGATAAATTTGGATTACTTGCCATCAGGGTAGGGCTCAATTGTAAACAACCAGAAAACAAGAGATACCAATTCTTCACAGAAGATGATGACATCTAAGTAATAAGGAAGAACAATTCATTAAAAATATAAAATTAGTCCGGAAAGAAGCTACCAAAGAATCTGAACTAGATGGAGGGAGTGGGAGATGAATTGGAGAAATGGAAGAAGGTGCATATTGTAGTTACCTTCATGTTGTTGGGACAAAACACCTGACCAAAAGCAGAGGGTGGGAGGAAAAGGTTTCATTTTGGCTTGGAGTCTTTTTGGGAAGCTTCATGAAGGCAGGAAAAAGATGGTAAAGCAGAGGCTGAACATCACGTCCTTGCCAGCAGCAGGTGGAAAACAGCAGCAGTAGAGCAAGCCTATCTAACACTGGCAAGAGGAGATAATAAAGCTTGAGGTCCAACCCCAGGACACACCTCCTCCAGCAAGGCTCCACCTCTCAAGGTGCCATCAGCCAGGCACAAGCTTTCAAAACACACGAGTTTATGGGGACATCTGATTCAGTCCACCACCCTATGCCCTAGGTCAGGGAACACAAATGACACATGTTTCTTCACTGAGGCCACCACAGAGAAGTATATAGAGAAAATAATGTGTACTGATCATTGAATAGCAGGTAGCTTCTGTTGTCTGCCTATTGGAAGTCAGCTGCCAGGTAAGTATTATAACTACGCTTTAACACAATATAAAAGAGACTGTGTGCAGAAACCTCTAGATATAAAACAAGAATAAAAAAAGCCTTCTAAGAAGTATGTCTCTCGTTACTCTCTCAATTTGAGGTAATGTTGAGAAGATAAATGATAACTCCTCAAGCCAAACCCTTCCTGGATATCTTAACTCCAAATTATTAGTCAAATATAATGGTTGTCTTATGCTATTCATTAGTTCTAAGGAAACATTTGATAACTCAACTGAAGGAGGAGGCCAGCCTCTGAAAAGGCCTAAGGAGACTGTCCTAGAGTCACGTGACCTCCAGCCTTTCAGGCTCACACACATGTGCAATAAACACTTCCTCTTGAGCCAACCTGGAGTCTCCTAGCAACAGCTGGAGTGATAACACATGATCAATGGAACCAATGAGGGAGAGACTCCACATCTCTAGAAGCTCAGGGAGCTAATAGGGTGCTGGGAGGGGATACATAGGCCTTATCCCCACAATAAAGGAGTCTACTTCAGCTTCTCACCTGACTCCCTGGGTCTCCTCCGTTTGTGCGGCTGCAGCACTCAGCCAAAGTAACATCCATTTGAATACTAGTAGTTATGGGGAAATACCTGCAATTTTACTGAAGGAAGCAGAGAAATTAACCAGGAAACAAATGGACACTGAAGAGCATGATCCTACTGAGGTGGACAGTCAGAAATGATGTGTGCAGTAGAGAGGACCCCATCCATTGTGGATGTTTGCTTCTCTTGAGGACCCTCCTTGTCTTGTATTCAGAAATATCATTAACGTCAATAGTAAAATGAAAAGGAACAAGAATGTGGCTTCATTTTTGTAAGAATATCATAGTAGTTTGAACTATAAACAAGTTCTGTAAAAAGCTTAAAAAAAGCTAAAGTGTTTTATCAGCACAAAATTATTTTGTCAATGATAAATTTTGCAAATAGAATCTATCTACTAATTTGTTTTATAAGATAAAATATGCATGCAAACGTTTACTTTTATTTATTTTTCTTGCATTATTGGGATCAACCTAAGGCTTACACATGGTGATAAGTGCTCTATCCAGTTAGCTTAGTCCCCAGCTCTGTTAGTTCATAATTTAGGTTTATTGAGCTTATAAACATGCACACACTGTTTGTTTATTGAGGCTGTTCTAATGAAGATGGAACATTACAAAGTAGAATTTATAATAACATTTAATAGCTTATGTCAACCCCCAACATCCTATATATTTTTAATTTTCATTTTGGTTGCATACTGTTGAAATTCTATGTGTATATCCTTTCAGTGACACAATATATTAGTTTTGTTTTGTTTTGTTTTTATTGTCCATAATGAGTTATATTATTTAACGGGCAAACAGTGAGTTGTTATCCTCAGCTCCCCAAGTCTCCTCTTCCCCGTCCCCAATCAGTTGGATATCCTCCTCCATAGGCCGACTGGATCAGTCCTTGGAGCATCAGTTACCCAATTTTATAGACATAGACATGCACTATGCCTGAACACTTCAAAAGTCTAGTTTAAAGTTATCAAATCTTTAGTGAATATTAGCTCTCTAAAGAAATTTATATCCCAAAGAGATGACAAGGCCCAATTCAACCATTTTCATAAAAATCATTTCACCTGGGATTGAGGATGACTGTTACCTGTGTGCTAAAATGTACTATGTGCTGCCGTTTAATAGTTTTAAATTATGACAAAAATTTGTTAATAAATTTGATTTCTATCAAATACTTGTGCTACTCTGGAATCTTTTCTGTAGAGCATGAATGGAAATTTTCTGGCTTACAATTAAAAAAAATAAACCTTCAAGTTTCTTTGCTTTTAGCAAAACTACTGTGGATATAAAAAATTCATCTAACTGTTAATAATTTCTCCCTGCATTATTTTCATCCTGGAACTTTTGTTCCTTTTTTGGAAAACACTTGGTGGCTAGCCAAAGGGTTCACTCCATTCTACTAGATACCACACAAGGACAATGGGGAACTCTGTCAGTTATTTATATTATTAGCATCTTGTGTCAGTATTAAAGATACCAGAAATCACTGCAACCTCATAGATCAGACAGACAGCAGCTAAGTACAGTGTCACCTGCTTGTCTCAATCAAGACTATCATTAGCAAAGAAGCATGTTGGGGTATGAGTAGAGGCTCCAGTCATCTCTACTACAAGGTAGCAATTGCCCTTACCTTGCAAATAACTATGTAATATGGACACCTCTGTTTTGGATACAAGAGGAAGAGAATTCCTCTGAAATATAGTTGAAGAAATTTAACACCATTGTTTGGCTCTGTTATTAAGTGCAGTTGTTCACACCTAACCAAATATTTATCATCCTGCTCTGTTACCTCAAAATATTTATTCTCTAATGGGCCCCTAATAACTTAATTCTGGAGACCGTGTCTCTCTAGTTAACTATAATCTCTTTGAAGACAAGGGGCAAGATCTCCTAAATTCAGTGGCTGGGTGCAGGGTGGCTTGGGTTACATACTAAGAATTCAAGAGAAGTTAGTTTGCTTATTAATATAAATGTCTATTAACCTTCTATTCCATGTAGGACTATAACTAGGTTTTATGTACATAATGGTTAATATGCCACTATGAATATATCTCATTAGTGGAAGATAGAATTAAAAAGACATAATTACGCACATGCTTTTGTATCTTTTGTTACCAAAATCCACTTATACTTTTATAGATAAAAATACTAAACACTTTATTGAAATGCCAGTTTACCAAAGACCATTATATAAATAATATAAATATATGTTACAGTATGCTCGTGAGCATTTTATGTTTTTGAACCTAGTATGGTTTATCCACATGCTTAAGCCATTCCCCTCCCCCATCCCTTACCCCTCATTCATAACCTCTCACTTCATTCTACTAGTCTGCATTAAGAACATGGTTATCCTGGTTAAGGACCACATATGAGGGAGAACATGCTGCGTTCGATTCTCTGTTCTTTTGAGTGTTCGCTTAGTAAGGTCTGCGCGAAGTCAGACCATTTTTTTCCTAAATGTCGATATTTCATTTTTCCTTTCAGCTGAGTAAAATTCCATCGTGTAAATATACCACAGTTTCTCTGTCCATTCCTCCATGGTTGGGCATATGGGTTGATTCCAGTTCTTGGCTATTATGAATTGAGCTGCTATAAATATAGTTGTACAAAATTTTCTGCATCAAGATGTGACATCTTGTGG
>PVHP010041146.1:0-15579 GCA_004024765.1 Zapus hudsonius | reverse complement strand
TACATTTCAATTTAGCTCAATTACTTTTCCATTATTGTTCAAGCGACTCGGTTTTAATTGAAGCTGCTGGTTCTTATCTTTCTCGTTCCCTCATATACAAGGGAGGAGGGCGAAGGAGGAGCAGGGTTGGGGGAGGCCTGGGGGAATTATAGCACTTTCAGCAGAAAGGTCAAGGCCCACTGTGGGGGACCCTGGGAACTCCACAAAGCCCAAATAAATGTCACAGGGCAGGGAGAGCCACGAAGAAGGAAACCGTGGTCAAGGAACAGGGGTCCCCTCTTATTCACGGTTTTGAATTCTGTGGGTTCAGTCAACTGTGGCCTGGAAATATTTCTCTTGACTCTTTCAAGAGGGAGACACTGTGTTCACAGGACTTTTATTACAGTGTGTCATTACAATTGTTCTATTTTAGTATTATTTATTCCTTTTGTGCCTCGTGTATACACTGAACTTTTATCATTGGCATGTAAGTAGAGGAAAACCCATCTCGGGTTTCAGGGTTTGGGAATGGAGCACTTGCTAGAAGCAAGAAGGACAGATATCGCCGGAGTTTGATTCCCTGAGGACCCATGCAAACAGCTGGGCATAGTGGTCAGTGACTCAGGCTCTTGTCACAAGAAGGCTGCCTGAGTACTCCATCTTCTAAGGGGCAGCATTCTAAGCTGCAAAGAAGGAAAGAGAAGGGACCCCCCCCTTTGAGGTCTCTTTCATTTCCTGAGTAGAAAGATCTTCAGCTGAAATTACTCAGTAGATTTCCTGGGTCTTTCTGGCCAGCACTGGAGGGAGGACATATAATCAACCATTGTTTTAAAAATATTTATTTATTTATTTATTTATTTATTTATTTATTTATTTGCAAGCAGAGAGAGAGAGATAGAAGAGAGACAGACAGAATGGGCACACCAGGGCCTCTAGCAACTGTAAATGAACTCCAGATGCATGTGCCCCTTTTGTGCATCTGACTTTACATGGGCACTGGGGAATCAAACTCAGGTCATTAGGTTTTATAGGCAAGCGTCTTAACTGATGAGCCATCTCTCCAGCACTGTTTGTTTTTCAAGGTAGGGTCTCACTCTAGCCCAGGCTACTCTGGAATTCACCATGTAGTTTCAGGCTAGCCTCGAACTCATGGCAATCCTCCTACCTCTGCCTCCCTAGTGCTGGGATTAAAGGCGTGTGTCACCTCGCCCAGTTTAAATTGATTTTGTAAACATGTTTAACCCAGCATTCTTGGTTGCGTTCAGGAGGAGAGTTGATGGAAAAGACCCCCGGGGGAGGACTCCAGAATGTGGTAGAGAACAGCAATGTCCTCTTTAGTCTTGGGCAGGGCACATGTTACACACCTGTGGAAAGGGGTTTAGAAATGGCCACAGTGTGGGCAGTCCACAAGCATGGCAATGCCAGTGGTAATGTTAAGGACCGAGCCATGGGGGTGGGGAGGGAGGCTGGCCTGGGAAAAGCTAGTGCCTTCTGCCTGAGCTTTCAGATCTAGTAGCATTTTCCATAAGCATTTTACTTATTATTTTTTAAAGCCAGAATTTCCCCTTCCTGTTTTAAAAAATATTTATTTGTTTATTTGAGAGAGAGGGGAAGAGAGAGAGAGAGGCAGACACAGAGAGAATGGGCATGCCAGGGCCTCCAGCCACTGCAAACGAACTCCAGATGCATGCACCACCTTGTGCATCTGGCTTTGCGTGGGCACTGGGGAATCAAACTCGGGTCCTTCCTCTTTGCAGGCAAGTGACTTAACCACTAAGCAATCTCTCCAGCCCCTTACTTATTTGTTTTTAACAAAAGACTCACAGGAGCACTGTAAGCATCTACACAAAACCTTTTATTTTCTGACCCATTGAAAGTAAGTTGCACATCGAGCACCCATCTCCTCCACCGGAGGACATTCTCCTCCATCGCTGCCCTCTGACCCGCAGTACAGGGCAAGCCCGACAGCTGCTCTGCCCATGTCTTTTCTAGCAAAAGGACTCAGGCCAGGATCACGCATTGCGTTTGATTGTCGGATCACAGCTACCTCCACTCAGAACATTCTTGGAGCTTTCCCTGACCTTGATAACTTCCACGTATTTCGAGTACTGACCAATTAAAATAGCCTTTATAGAATTTCCCTCATAGCATTTTCTCATAGAACGTCCCTCACAGAGCTGGAGAGCTTGCTCGGTGGTTAGGACACTTGCCTGCAAAGCCTAATGACCCAGGTTTGATTCCCCAGTACCCACGTAAAACCAGACGCACAATGTGGCCCATGTATCTGGAGTTCATTTGGAGCAGCTGGAGGCCCTGGTGCACCCACTCTCTCTGTCTCTCTTCTCGCTATCTCTTTCTGCTTGCAAATAAATAAATACAGTTTTTAAAAAAAAGAATGTCCCTCATAGCATGTTCCTCTACTCAGACTTGTCTCATGTTACCTCATGATCAGACTCAGGTTATGCATCTTGCATAAGAATACCACAGAAGTGCTAGAACGTTCTTAATGCACCCTGTCAGGCTCCAGTGTGCTCCATTTCTGGTGACATTCACTTCCAACAGATGTAGTCCAGGATGGCTTCAAACTCACCGTCTTCCTGCCTCAGCCTGCTGAGTGCTGGGATCCCAGGCATACACCACCACACCTGGACCCAACATATTCTTGAGCATCTGTGTATAAGTCACAGCCTTTGACGTCTCATGATGTCCTACAGTTCTGTCCTGACCCACACGCATAAAGCAAACCAAAGTTAGGCAGCTCCAGGCCAAATTGCAATTCCATGGATGAGGACCGATCCATTGAGAAGGGCTTTTAAAATATATAAAAGACTGGGATAATGTGTAGACTCCCAGAACAGAGAGAGTTTGGTCAGGGCTGAAAGAAAGTATTCCAAAGAAGAGCGTCTGCAAAGGCTCCGAGTTCAGAATAAGGAACAGGAGACGGAGACAATGTTATGTACTCAAAAGGCCTCTCTGTCAGCAGAAAGACTGCATGTCCCAGACTTTCTTGCTGTTCAGTTCCATCAGGTGATTAGGTTCTGGACATTGAATGTGGATGAAAGTAATAAATAATGAATTTTGGCTTTTCACAAATCATTATGCATGATCTGTCACACTCTCCTTCCCTTGCACAAAAACCCAGATATCAAAATCAGAAGAATGTAGTGTTGTCAGGTTAGAGACCCTGGATCCCTGAGTGACACGTGGAGCAGAATTCCATCTCTCCCCCAAAGCCAACTCCACTGGGTTGTGGCCAGAGGGGTTTGTTGACCTTGATTGTGATGAGGCAGTGGGATTTGGGGGTTATTTGCTACAGCAACTAACATAGGCTGATTGACAGAGTGTTTGGTGAACACATCCGGGAACCAGGCTGCTCAGCACTGAGTGGTATGGAGATGAGGTAAATCCAATGTCCAACGTCACCTTGAATGACAAGCCACTGGAATTATTTTCAATAGGAAATACAGAGCTACTGAGGGTTTATAACTAGGAGAAAACTTGAAAAGGTAGGGCTTAAAGATAAGGTGAGGGCTGAGGAAGATAGCTCAGTGGTTAAAGGTGCTTGCTTACAAAGCCTGCTGACCTGGGTTTGATTCCCCAGCACCCACGTCAAGCCAGAGTCACCAAGTGGCACCTGCATTTGGAGTTTGTTTGCAACAGGAAGTGATCCTGGTGTGTCCAGATTCTCTCTCTCCCTCTCTCCTCATAAATAAATACATTAAAATATTTTAAATATTTAAAAAATATTTTATTTATTCATTTTCAAGGAGAGAGAGAGAGAGAGAGAGAGAGAGAGAGAATGCACCACGGCCACCACCTTCTGGGTCTGGCTTATGTGGGTCCTGGGGAATTGAACCGGGGCCTTAGGCACTGGAGGCAAGTGCCTTAACCGCTGAGCCATCTCTCCAGCCCTATTTTTTTTAAAGATGGGATGACTTCTAGGATAGCTTCAGTTTCAATAAAAGTAGCAGGGAGGCCAGTTGGGAACCATGGCCATCCAGTAAGGGTAGCTACTAAGTAGGATTGAGTTCAGATTAACAGAAAACCCCAAGTAACGACTCTCTCTCATAAATGAAGGCTGGGGATATCCTATTGCTCTGTCATTTGCCATGCATGCATGCATGGCTCCTGTCGTGGTCCAAGATGGTGCCACACACTCCATCGTGGAGTGACACCTGTATTCCAACACAAAGAAGGAGCAAGGACGGTAGAGCCTCTTTCCTTCAAGGACACTCCACAGAAATTGTATGTGCTGGTTGTACTTATAACATTGTCACAGATTGCTGGGAGAGAGACAGGACATTCTGTTTATTCTAGATCGCTCCAGGTGACAGCTAACATTATCAATGTGATGAGAATGGATTTGGGGGGAATAATTAACAGCCAGCCATGGGAGAATTAGAGCCTAAGCCTTGGGGATGACAGTGAAGTTGGCAAAACAAGAAGAGATTCCAGAATGATAAGCCACTGAAACAAACCAAGTTCAAATCCTAACCTCCCTACTTCGATACCCATGTGATTTATTCAATTCTTTTAACATCAGAACTTTTAATTGAAGAGAAGTGATGCTTCCTCCCCCACTGGGAGATTAATGAGATATTAAATTTTAAATGTCTGTCACACAGAGGATGCTGGATAAATGGTAATTTATTTAACTCCCGGGAGGAAAGAAAAGAGGATCAGAGGAAGAGTGAACAAAAGCAAAGAATCAAATCTTATTTATTCACGGAAGTACGTACTCCCCACCCCAGGATCCACATGCCAGACACCATACTGAACTCTGGAGGAACCAGGAACCACTTGGGAAGTTCCCCAGCCATAGAAAGAGATAAGTAAACAGATCCTAAGCCATGACAGGGTGAGACTGAGGCTCAGTGGCAGATCACTTCCTTGGCATGTTCTGAAGCCTTGGGTTCAAGTCCCAGAACCACAAAAAGAAACCATGACAGAGTGCAAAGTCTACCATTCGGTCCTCTCTGAGAGTGGGAGGCGCTCTCCAAGGTGCTGACAAAGCTCCCGTCCTGCCTGCTACCAGGCCAATGCAGTCACTAAGAGAAATTGTCTCAAGGCTGGTGGTAGAGGGGATTGTGGGGGGCATGGGCAGGGGAGGCTGAGTGGGAGGAACAATCTACATGCTTCCATCAATGTGTGTTTATGACAGCTCATGAGATTGCAGGCAAATTCAACAAGATAGTGTTATCCCAAGGGAGTCCCCTCGTGGTAGAGTTTCAGATACTAGGGAGGGAAGTTGAGTTTTTCCTCTTTTTGTAAGAAATTGGAGGGAGTGAGGAGATAACTCAGTCAGACATAACAGAGAGGGTGTGTGGTGAATATGGTGATGGGGTGGAGGGGAGGAGAGAAAAAGTACCTCCATGATCTGCATCCTCCAAAAGGGCCCATTTCTCATCCGTGGGTTAAATCTGGTGATTCAGTCGCCTCTCAATGGAACCACCAGCTGGGGACCAAGCTTTCAACACCTGAGCCTTCCGGGAGGATGCTTCATGTGGTGGTTTGAATGTGTTCCCCATAGACTCAGGTGTTTTATTAAAGCTTGTAACTAGGATCTCCAGCTGCCTGGCTGGAGGAGGTGTCACTGGAGGGGGTTGATACTGGGGTCTAGTCCAAAGGTGTGTTTGGGGGCAGATCTGAATTCCAGTCCAAATGTATGCAGAGAGGTTTGAGCTTGCTTCCAGTTCCTACGTGATACTTGTGGGTTTTGCTGATAGTTTGGTTGTTTCTCTCTGCTTGGATGTATGGAAGCAGCTTCTTCCACCATTGATGGAACTTCACCCTGGATCTATAAGCTTGAAATAAACCCCTTCCTCCAATTATCTGTGTCTGGTTTGGATGTATATCCCAATGACATAAAATGGGTTCAATTTCCCAGTACCCACATAGAGCCAAATGCACAAAGTGGTGCATAAGTCTTGAGTTCATTTAGAGCAGCAAGAGGCCCTGGCATACCTGTAGATTCTCCATTTCTCTTAAATAAATAAAATTTTTAAAAGAAACTAAAAACCCTAAAGCAGAGCATCAGAGATGCAATTAATAACACTGAAAAATTTTAAAAACAATATGGAAGAAGCAATTAAGCTAAAACTATTATTGGCAAGATTACAATGTGTAAAATTGACAAACCTATATCCAGATTGATTTTTTAAAAAGAGAGAAAAGGCACGGATAACCAATATTAATTATAAAAGAGAAGCTACGTCTATAATTCCAAAGTTCCTGGCAATGGGAGACGGAGCCAGGAGACTCCCCAAGCACGAGGGCCAGCTCAACTGTTCTACAGAAAGCAGCACAAATCAAAACAACAGGGCTGGAGAAGTAGCTCAGCAGTTAAGGTGCTTGCCAGCAAAGCCTGACAACCAGAGTTTGATTCCCCAGTGCCCACATAGAGCCAAATGCACAAAGTGGCACATGCATTTGGAGCTTGTTTGTAACTAGAGGCCCTGCATGCCTCCCTCTCTCCTTTCTGCTTGCAAATAAATAAAAATAATATTAAAAAAGAACAGAAGACCCTGTCTCAGGCAAAGTGGAAGGAAGGAGAGGACAAACACCCCCAGGTTGTCCTCAGGTCTCCACATGCACTCCATACACACCCATGCACACCCAACACATACATACATACATACATACATACATACATACATACATACATACATACATGCATGCATGCATACATGCATAAAACATTAATGAGCAGCCCAATCCCAGATTCATTAAAGAAAATTAAATTTGGGGCTGTGAAGATGTCTCAGTAAGCAAAGCACTTGCTGTAAAAGAGCATGTATCTGTGTTTGGATTCCCCCAAATCCAGGTGAGTCTGAACATGGTAGTCCCAGCTTGACTACTGAGAGAAGGGAGGCAGAGACAGGAGAATCCTCCCAAAGCCTGTAACCCATTATCAAATGCAGCAGTGAACAAATTAATAGACCCTGCCTCAAACAAGGTGGAGGACTGACACCCGAAGTTGTCCTCTGACCTCCACACACACACTGCGACATGAACAGACCCACACTCACAACACCTGCCCCCACCCCACCCCCCAAATTTAAATTCTTTCAGAAGAAGCCAACTAGCTTGGATGGCTTCTCTGGTGAATTTTATCAAATATTATATAATATACCAATATATAAATATAAAATTCAGAATATAAAATACCAATTCTGCAATCTCTTCCCCTCACCAAAAGAGAGAGAGAGAGAAAGCCCCAGAACACATGGGAATATATCTCAACTCATTTAATGAACCAAACATCGCCTTGATGCTTAAACAGGACAAAGACGAGAGGGGGGAGAAAACTGCAGACTGTCATCCGTCATGAATGCAGCAACTAAAATAATATGCAAAACCCTAGAAAAGTGAATGCGTTAATATATAAAAAGAATAATACAGCACAGCCAAACAGAACTTATCCTGGGAATGCCAAACCAGTTTAATATTCAAAAGTCAATCAATATAATCCATCTTATTAACAGACCACATTCTCATCTCAAACTGAGATAATAAGTGTGTCGTTTTAAGCTGCTGAGTTGTGTGGCAATATGATACTCAGCAATGGATTACAAACCTAACATGTCCCTCCCCCTGCTGCCTTTTCCTCTTCTGTTTCCTCCAGAAGTAACCACTGGCCCAAACGGAGTGTGTTTTCTTTGCTGTGGGTGTGTTTTAATATTTTACTTCAGGGCTGAAGAGATGACTTAGTGGTTAAGGCATTTGCCTGCAGTGCAGAAGGATCTGAGTTCAATTCCCCAGTGTCATGTAAAGCCAGATGCAAAAGAGCACATGTGTCTGGAGTTTGCAGTGGCTGGAGGCCCTGGCGTGCCCATTCTCTCTCTGTGTCTGCCTCTCTCTCTCAAATAAATAAACAAAATATTTAAAAATATATATATATTTTTACTTCATATGATGGCGCTGGGCTTGAACCCAGGGCTTTGCACATGCTAGGAAACACTCCACTGCTGAGCCATATCCTCAGCCCAAATTTTATTATTGTTGTTGTTATTTGTGACTGTATGTTCATGGGGATAGTCATGCATGTTTAGGAATGCAGGTGTGGGTGCAGGTGCATGTGCACATGAGTATCCATCCAGGGGGAGACCAGAAGTTGATGTTAGGTGTCTTCCTTGATGGAGCTCCACTTTGGTTACTGAGATAGGGTTTCTCCTGGGACTGGAGCAATGGTGGTTAAAGGCACTTGTTACAAAGCCTGACAGCCTGGGATCAATTCCCCAGTACCCATGTAAAGCCAGACACACAAAGGGACACCTGTGTCTGGAGTTCGTCTTCAGTGAGATAGGGTTTCTCACTTAAACCCAAAGCTCTCTGATTTGGCTGGTTGAGCCAGCCAGCTTGCCCTGGGGGTCCCTTGTCTGCACATCCAGAGTGCAGGGATGGCAGGATGACCACCATCTCCACCTGGCATTTATATGGGTTCTGGCAATTCAAACTCAGGAGCTTATGCTTACACAGCAAGTACTTTACCAACTGAGCCTTGTCCCTGGCCCATATTGAAGCCTATAAACAGAATATCCACACTGTGCCGTTCTTCTGCTCAAACTGTACCCTGAGGGTCACTGTGTCAGCACCAGTCTTGCTGCTGTATAGTGCTGCACTGTGGGGGTCACACCATGTACGGAATGATTCTTCCCTGGTGGAGTTTCATTTGTTTCCATATGTGTTGTTTTGACAAAGTGTTGCCGGGAACCTTCTTGCGCACATCTCTGCCTGTCAATGTGTGGGAGTTTCTCTAGGGAGGAAGGAAGCTGTCTGATCCTTGGGTGTTAAGACTTATTTTCTCTCCAAATTTGATGAAATGGTCACAATCCAAGTTGTGGTGTGTGTGTGTGTGTGTGTGTGTGTGTGTGTGTGTGTGCACGCACGCACGCGCACACGTGTGTGTAGGAGGTTGCTCTCATCCCAGCATTAGGGAGGCAGAGGTAGGAGAATCACTGTGAGTTTGAGGCTAGCCTGAAGTTACAGAGTGAGTTCCAGGTCAGCCTGGGCTAGAGTAAGACTCTGCCTCGAAAAAACAAAAACAAAAACAAAAGAAGGTTGAGGAGGAAGAATAATGCCAATGACAAGCCAGTGAGTCTTGCCTATGTCCAAACTCAGCACCTGACGTCCTGGTGTTGTTTTTGGAATACCTTCTTATAGGAAGGGATGTTTTCAAAAATATTTATTTATTTGAGAGAGGAGAGAGAGAGAGAGAGAGAGAGAGAGAGAGAGAGAGAGAGAATGGGTGTGCCAGGGACTCCAGTCACTGCAAATGAACTCCAGATGCATGCACCACCTTGTGCATCTGGATTTACATGGGTACTGGGGAATCGCACTCAGGTCAATAGGCTCTGCAGGCAAACTCCTTAACCACTGAGTCATCTCCTCAGCCCCTAGGAAGGGATTTTACATGCCGCTATCATCCCTCCCTCCTAATCTCCTCTCTTTCTCTCTCTCACTTTTGCCTTGCCGCTTTTCAAGGACCCAAGGCTCTAGGGAGCATGAGGAAAGAGGATAGGGTAAGCCACTGTGACCCTGCCTCTGTTATGGGTGAGGGGCTGGGGTCTACATGTGAGCAGGGCTGGGGAAATGGTGTAAGACCACCAGGAGAACAAAGAGGCAGAGTCAAGGGAACGGGCTGGTCTGATGGGAAGTATGCCCTCTCTCCCAGAGCTCCAAAACATTTCTGTGTGCAACAATGTCACCCAATATATTAAATATATTAGAGCATCACAGGTTCCCCGAGATGCCCCAAGTCTCCGTGACATATGCACACATGAAGTTACCTTCTGGTTGCTAGGTCCAAAGCACCCAACCAAAAGCAGCCAATTGGAGGAAAGTTTTTATTCTGGCTCACAGTCTTGAGGGGAAGCTTCTAGATGGCAGGGGAAAGCATGGCATGAGCAGAGGCTGGATATTACCTCTGCCCCAGCAGGTGGAAAACAGCAGCAGGAGAGTGAGTCAATGAACACTGGCAAGCTAGGGGTTAATGAACCTCAAGACCCACCCCAGTGATACACCTCCTCCAACAAGGCTCCGCCTCCCAAGTTACCACCAGCGGGGGACCAAACATTCAGAACACATGAGTCTATGGGGACATGTGATTCAAATCACCACGCTAGTGTAAGCAAGCACGTGTGTCATATGAACACACATGTTCAATCACGCATATGTGTAGACATGCATGCATTGCTCTTACTCTTGGCCAAATGGGAGTAGACAGTGGCTTATCCTTTAATTCTTTCTCGTAGATTTCTGGGGCCCAACAAAAGCTTTGAGAAGTTGAGCCTTAAAGAACCTCATTTCTAGGCTGGAGAGATTTCTCAGTGGTTAAGGCCTTAGCCTGCAAAGCAAAAAGACCCGAGTTTGATTCCCCAGGAACCACATAAAATCAGATGCACAAGGTGGTGCATGTGTCTGGAGTTCCTTTGCAGTGGCTAGAGGCCCTGGCATGCCCATTCTCTCTCTCTCTCTCTCTCTCTCTCTCTCTCTCTCTCTCTCTCTCTCTCTCTCTCTCTCTCTCTCTCTTTCTCTCTCTCTCTCTCTTTCTCTCACTCTCCCAAATAAATAAATAAAACATTTTTTAAAAAAACTTCATTTCTGCCAGGCAAAGGTAGAAGGCTCACTGTGAGTTCAAAGACACCCTGAGACTACAGAGTGAATTCCAGGTCAATTTGGACTAGAGTGAGACCCTACATCAAAAAAAAACAAGGAAAAAGAAAACCTTCATTTCTAGCTAGGCATGGTGGCCCATGCCATTAATTCTAGCACTGGGGAGGTAGAGGCAAAAGGATTGTAAATTTGAGACCAGCCTAGGCTACATAGTGGGGACTCTACCCTAATCTAAAAACGAGGGGTGAAAAGAAGGAAACAGAATATGGTGGTGCAGAACTGTAGTCTCAGGACTCAGGAAGCTGAAACAGAAAAACTTCTATGAATCCGAGGCCAGCCTGGGTTATAAAGTGTGACTACGTCTCACACACAAAAAAATGCTAAGGGGCTGGAGAGATGGCTCAGTGGTTAAAGGCACTTGCTTGCAAAGCCTGATGGCCAGTTCTATTCCCTAGTACCAACATAGAGCCAGATGCACAAAGTAGCACGTGCTGGTAGTTTGGTTGCCGTGGCAAGAGGTCTTGGTATGCCCACATCCCCCCCCATTCTTTCTCTTTTTCTGTTTGCAAATAAATATTGTTTTAAAGTCAAAAACCTTCATTTCCTTTTGTGTTCTTTGTATTGCTGTTTGTTTTACAGCTTACATTTTTTTTTAGTTGTAAAAAGTAATCCTTTGCCTCTTTCCAAAAGTTAGATCGTGCAAAAGAACACAAAAACAAAATAAACCCCACAGAGGAAAAATTGCTGCCATTTGGAAATACAACACCCAGTTTATATATGCACATGCATTTCATAAATGTTTCATAACTTATTTTTATTTGCTAATAAACATTTTTTTTAAATTTCTGAGCACTTGCATGGTATACCATAATATGGGCTAGGGCTGATTACATTTTCTTTTTTATAAAACATTTTAATTTATTTATTTGCAAACAGAGATAGAGAGAGAGATAGAGAGAGAGAGAGAGAGAGAGAGAGAGAGAGAGAGAGAGAGAGAGAGAGAGAGGGTGCATCAGGATCTCCAGCCCCTGCAAACAAACTCCAGATGCATGCACCACTTTGTGCATCTTTACATGGGCACTGGGGAATTGAACTGGGCCATTAGGCATTGCAGGCAAGTGCCTTAACCTCTGAGCCATCTCTCCAGCTCCCAGGTTGCATTTTCTAAGGGTGGCTGTCATGGTTTGATCCAGGTGTCCCCCACAAAATGAATGTGTTCTCAGTGATCGATCCTCAGCTGATGGCAGTTTGGGAATTAGAACCTCGCTAGAGCTGTGTTGTCAGGGGCGGGCATATGGGGGTTATATATATGGCCAGCTTCCCCTTGCCAGTATTTGGCACACCTTCCTCCGCTGTTTCCAGTGCTGTGGCAGAGGTGATGTCCACCCCTCTGCTCATGCCATCATCTTCCCTGCCAGGATGGAGTCTCCCCTCGAGTCCATAAGCCTAATAAACCCATTCCTCCACAAGCCGCTTTTGTCTGGGTTCTTTCTGCGCAGCAACTAGAAAGCTGACTGCAACAGTGGCCGTCATGGATTCTCACTAACTCTTCGAGAAATAGCCATGATGTCATCAAAAAGCAGAGTCTGTGTCTCCTCCCCTTGAACCTGGACTAAACTTCATGATGACTTTAACTACCAAGCACTGTGATCCTTTATTTTATTTTATTTTTTAAGAGAGGGTCTCATGCAGCTCAGACTGACCTCAAATTCCCTGTGTAGCCATGGCTGACCTTGAACTCATCATCCTCCTGCCTCCATCTCCTAAGTGATGCGATTACAGGCCTGTGCCACCATATTCAGTTGATGCAGTGCTAGAGATCAAATGTAGGACCTTGCATATGCTAGGCAAGCACTCTGCCAACTGAGCCACATTCCCAGCCTTAACCATGATAAGGCTGGGTAAAAAGAATCCTGCCTTGTCCTCTTCCTCTTCGAACCCTTGCTTGAGGAAGCCAGCCACCGTGGCAATTGCAAGGAGGCTGTTGCGGACAGGATTAGAGATACCTGGTTGGTCCACAACCTCTGCAGAGTGTCCAGCCAGCGGACAGTTCCAATTTGACGGTCATGTAACAAGGTTGCCATTAAGTGACCCATCCACCCTGAATTGATCTGCCCTCTGAAGGTGCCTTGCTGAACCCTGTTCAAATCGTGATAGATGGCTGTATCAGATACTTTGACAAATGACCCATCCAGAAACAGTTTAGGGAAGGAAAGAGTTTATCGGGCTTACAGTTTCAGAGGGCAGAGTTCATCGCGGCAAGCCGGAGCAGAGGGCCTGAGTGATGTCATCACACCAGCAGGGAGGAAGTAGAGAGAAAACAGCAAGTGGACTGGACTATTAAGATCTAAGAGTCCTGGGACCGGGCTGAGTACTAGGCTATCCATGGTCCCCTGCCACAAGGACGGATCCAGACGGCCCACGGAGGAGGATATCCAGCTGATTGGGGATGGGGGGGGCAATGGGGAATTGGGGATAACAACTCATTGTTTGCCCACTAAATAATGTAATTCATTATGGACTATATATATATATATATATATATATATATATATATATATATATATATATATAAAATAAAATAGCCCACTGAGTAAAAAAAAAAAGATCTAAAAGTCCTGACTCAGTGGCACCCTTCCTCCAGCAAGGCTCCACCTCCTGAAGTTTCTATAATCTTTCTAAACAGAGCCACCAACCAGGAATTAAGTGTTCAGACACATGATTTTGTGACATCCAAACCACAACAATGGGCACAAGATGGGATTGTTGGTGAACAGAGCCATTAAGGTTGGGAGGGTTTATACCCAGCAGTGGACAGCTAAAGCCTAAATGCATCATGAATCAGCTTCCTAAAGATCCATACATTCCACCCTCGTGTGTTGCTGTCTTGCCTCCTGTGCCTGTTCTCCTGAAGTTCTGTCATTCATCTGACGTGTGCCATCCTCATCCAGGCTGAGAAAGGGCACAACACTGATTTCAGGAAAACATAGGCTGTCCACTGACCTCTGGAGCAGCTCTGCTTCTGATTTGATGCGTGGCTTCTGGCAAACCCCTGACCTCTCTGGGTCTCGGGTACCTGCCCACGACAAGAGGAGAGAGCCCTCAACTTGAGGCTGCTGAGGGGCTAAACGCAGGACTGCCAGAGGAACAGGTAGAAAGACATGAATCATCCCCCAGGCATGATGAGCTATAACCATCCTTTAATTGCTGTGATGTAGCTTACAAGGCTGTTGTCTTCAGCAAGCCCGTTGGGACCCACAGCATCCCAGACCTACAGAGCGTGGGTTCCAACCTTGGCAGGTGGATGGCGGGAGGCTATGTCCAAGTTTCCTCAGGCCCAGTCTGACATCCCAGAATACCAAACAGATAATAGTCATTGCTCCTCTTTCTTTTAAAAAAAGGGGGGGGGGCTGGAGAGATTGCTCAATGGTTAAGGCACTTGCCTATATATATATATTGTTTGTTTGTTTGTTTTTCAAGGTAGGGTCTCGCTCTAGCCCAGGCTGACCTGGAGTTCACTCTGTAGTCTCAGGCTGGCCTCAAACTCATGGTGATCCTCCTACCTCTGCCTCCCAAGTGCTGGGATTAAAGGCGTGCGCCACCACGCCTGGCTTTTTGGCACTTGCATATAGAGCAGAAGGACCTGAGTTCGATTCCTCCACACCCATGTAAAGCCAGATGCACAGTGTGGTGCATGCATCTAAGATTCGTTTACAGTGGCTATAGGCCCCGGGCACACCCATTCTCCCATTCTCCCATTCTCCCATTCTCCCATTCTCTCTCTCTCTCTCTCTCTCTCTCTCTCTCTCTCTCTCTCTCTCTCTCTCTCTCTCTCTCTCTGAAGTAAATATTTAATATATATTAACAGCATGATGTAGCTAATTATTCTCCATAGTACATGAGCACCATTCTCCCCACTCTCTGCTGCCTGAGTTTTCTGAAATCCCATTCTGCCCTTGTCGCTCAATCCACACCAAGGAGCTTTCAGCGGCTTCACAGATTGTCTAAAAGAACGCCTACAATCCCAAGTCTGAGATTTTGGGGATCCCCACCATGGCCTTGCCCTGCCCTTTTCTCTGCGTCCTCCGGCTCCTTGGACACTCAAATCATATCCAGCTTCCTCTACAAAGGCCTCTTTGATTGCTGTAGCCCAGAGTTCCTTAAAGAGGACTCTCGCCATAATATCATCATCATACAGCATGTATGGAGGTGAGGGGTTAAGATGCTGATACGTCAGCCTTGCTCCAGACCTCTCGTCTCAATGTCCCAGGAGAAGTCTGGAAACATGTTCAGTTATCAGTCTGTTCCCCATCACACAGCAGTGGCCCTTGGTAACTAACTGTCCCTTTTCTGACCCCTAGCCTACATACATTGCATGCTGTGACATGATGGACCAGACACACTCAAAAAAGAGCTTTTACTCTACAAAACACCCAAGTCCTCAACCAGCCATGCTTAACAAGCTGCGACTTGGGAGAACTCAGGTAAATCAAGACCGCCTTGAAGGAAAGTGTTGCTATCAGTCAGATTACTGTAGGCAAGGCAACCAGGGAAACTCACTCGAGATTCCTGCAGAGGCTCAAGTAGCTAGTATTCCCTGGGTCCCAGGAAAGCTACTATAAATCCTCTTTGGAGGAAAGTGTTCTGCCACAGCCTGACTCCCACGATTCCCATGGGTTCAGGTTAAACAAGGACTCCAGATGAAAGTTCACCAAACACTTGGAAAATGAACGCAATGATGAGAACCAGCCAAGATCACAGATGACAGAGAGACTCCCCAGGAATCCTTGGTTATCAGACACTGGTTACAAAAATAATCACATACAGAACTCTTGAAGAAATGTCAGTTGAAGAAATATGCGAGCCAGGCATGGTGACTCACACTTGTAAATTGGAGGCTGGAGCGGAAGAATTGTTGCAAGTTAGAGGCCAGCATAGGCTACACCAAGTTCCAGGCCAGCCTTGAAGAGAATTTCTTTTTTTTTT
>PVHP010041145.1:0-15533 GCA_004024765.1 Zapus hudsonius | reverse complement strand
TGGATGTAGTGATATCTAACAGTAATAAAATTCAGAAAATCATTAGTACATACCATAGAAATTTGTACTCTACTAAATTTGAAAATCTGAAAGAAATGGAACAATATATAGAAAATGCATATGACTTCCCTAAATATATCAAGAAGAGATAACTAATTTAAACATAATAAGCAGTGAGACTGAAACCATATCTCCTACCCTTCACCTCAGGCCTAAACTAGGCATGGTAGCACACATCTTTAATCCCAGCACTTGGGAGGCAGAGGTAGAAGGATTGCTGTGAGTTCAAGGCCACCCTGAGACTACAGAGTGAGAATATCTCAAAACCCACTAAAGGCCCAGACGAATCAATGCTGAATTTTACCAGCTCTTCAAAGATCTACAACCATTGCTTCAGCCAGGCCTGGTGATGCAGCACTCGGGAGGCAGAGGTAGGAGGATTATCATGAGTTCAAGGCCACCCTGAGACTACATAGTGACTTCCAGGTCAGCCTGGGCTAAAGCGAGACCCTACCTCGAAAAACCAAATAATAATAATAATGACAATAAAACCATTGCTTCTCATACCGTTTCATAAATTAGGAAAGAAAGGAACAGTGCTGAGTCCTTCTTCCAACCCAGCACTGTCCTGATACCAAACCCAAATAAAGACACAAAAGATTATAGACCAACCACATATATCTTTTCATTGCTCCTCCTAGGTGTAGTGCTCACGGGCCTTTAATCCCAGCACACATGGGTTCGAGGCCATCCTGAGACTACATAGTGAATTCCAGATCAGCCTGGACTAGAGTGAGACCCTATGTCAAAAAAAAAAAAAAAAAGACCCCAAGGCCCATCCCCAGTTGACCCACTTCCTGCAACAAGGTCCCACAGTCTCCAACAACAGTGCCGCCAGTGAGTCTGGCGTGAGCTGCCCAGGGGAGGCAGAGGTAGGAGGATCACGGTGAGTTGGAAACCTGCCTGGGTTACAATGAGACTTTACCTTGAAAATTAAAAAATAAAAAAGTATCAACATGAGGAGACACTAAGAGGCTGCCTGGAGTAAGGTAGAAGAGAGGAAGTAAGGGTCCTAGACAGTGATGGGGCTGGGGGCTTCTAGGTTGGTTTCAAGGGCACCTGAGCCTAGAGCCAATGAGCTAAGGTGTAATTGTGGAGAGTAGACTGTCTTGGGGGTGGGGGTCGATGGAGCCTGTGTTCCAGGCACCAAACAGAATCAGCTGGAGATCTGAGAGCTGCTGGTTTGCCAGGGCTGAAATGGAATTTAGAGGTTAGGTGACCCTTCCCTGCTTCCAGAAGGGTAAGAAACCTGAAAGACAAACCATCATGAGGACTTTAGGAGACTGAAAAAGTAAGCTTAGCAACTGCTGAGCCTTGGTCGTCTTGTCCCCAGGGACTGGAGTAAGGCTATCCATATCACAGGGCTGTTCTGGGGTTAAACAACTTCAACATACGAGCTCTTTAATCCCAACACTCGGGAGGCAGAGGAAGATTGCAGTGAACTTGAGGCCACCTTGAGCGAGAGCGAGACCCTACCTCAGGAAAAAAAAACAAAAAAAAACCACCCACATCAATATATGTAAAGCACTTAGCACAAGGCCTGGGTCGTGTTTTCTTAAAAATATAATTTAGAATAATTTAGGGCGACCGAACCGTGGCTCGAGGAACGGATCCGCACGTTTGGATGAGTTTCCTTCTTCCCGATCTTTCTCCAGGCACCAGCCCAAATTCCCCAATTCCTTCCAGAATCCTTCTGGGGGATCTGGGGCGACTTGCCCTCCCTGTCCCAGTTCGGGTTCCTCCTCCTCGACCTGCTCCCCTCCCCTCCGCTGTCATAGTAACCAGAAATCCCGCCTCCCTCCGAAGGGCGGCTGCGGGGGTTGCGGGCGGAGCCAAGGTGCGTGACGGCTCACAGAAGCTGGGCCTCGGGTTTGCCCGCCGGGCTTCTGGGTACCGAGCCAGCGGCGCGGCGCGCGGGGGGCGCGCGGGGGCGCACGGGGCGCGGGGGCACGGGCAGGTGCTGCTGGCCGAGAGGAGGACCGGGGCCGCCCCTTTCCCCGACTCTTCTCTCCAGGAAGCCCTGGCTCGGGGACGGAAGGGCTGTCGCTGGCTGGGGGAGGCGCCGAGGCGGAGTGCATGTCCCGGGCCGGCAGCCAGGGACACGATGTTCCCTGGTGCGCGGGCCGCCGCCCTCCCTCCGAACCGCGGCCTCCCTGTCCCACATTCCGCGGCCCGGCCCGGCCCGCCCCCTCCTCCGCTTTGACGTCACCGCGCCTCCGCCCCCTCCTCTCCTCTCCATTGACGGCAGCAGAGCCTGCTTACTGTGGGCATCGTGAGGCCTGGGAGCAGGTGGGGACCTGCTCAAGTGCTGGAGCCTTTTTTGTTTTTCAGCCCAGGTTGGCCTGGAGTGGAGCTCACTCTGTAGCCCAGGCTGGCCTGGAGTGGAGCTCACTCTGTAGCCCAGGCTGGCCTGGAACCCCGGTCTTCCCGAATGGTGGAACCAGCGCAACCCGCAACCTTTTAGGCTATGTAACAGACAGATATGTGACCCAGCTACGACCGCCTGGGTTACAGGAATCACACCTCAGTCCTCAGGGAGAGCCGGGGAGGGAGAGAAAGGTCTGCAAACAAGGACGGGGCCACGGCATGAGGGCGCAGAGGGAATCATCTCCGAGGAGAGGAGGCCGATAAAGAATCTAGGTTTCTTTATCCTTGTTTTCCTGTTTGGGTTTTCTGGGTTACACCACCTCTGTGTCCCAGCTTTTCCACGGAGCCCTACCCTTCACCTTGCCCGAGGGAAGCATCCTTGTTAAGGAACGCAGAGGCCACGTGACGACGAGGGGCGTGCACCTAGCGCTGGTTATGTCAGCAGGTGCGTGGCGGTCTCTTCACTGGCCGCCCACGTCTCCAGGGAGTCCTGAGAACAACTACTCCTCGGAGCCCCACTGGCATCTGATCCTCCCAAATCTGTTCTCTTTATAGGACTCAGTGCTTTGTTCTTCTTGTAAAAAAAATTATACTTTGTACCTCCCTTTTCGCTTCTGAAAACCCCCTCTCTCTAACCCTATCCTTGTTAGAAAAAGTCGTCATGCTTATTAACGCCCTGCCACGTATCTGGGGCTTGCTGCTGGGTCCCCAAATCTTGTCTCTCCCCCCGCCACCCCCCAAGCAGTGGAGATAGGAGGCTCTCTCTCCAGGGCCTTAGCCATCCTCCCTGCTGCCCACTTGGCAGCCCTGGCCTCTAGGCCACCACTTTGGGGGCCGCTGTAAACGTGGGTGGCTGCATCCTCAGGGGACACTCAGCTGCTCTAGTCACCAAGTAGGCTGCTTAGAGACCTTTTCTCTGATTGGCCATCCAAGCACCTGCCATTGTCCCCTTTCACAGTCTCCATTGGCTCTGGCCGCCCCTTCCATCGTCTGCCTCCTCCCTAATCCCACGTGCACCCTCGATCGCCCTCCTCCAGGGGCTGGAGGGTTGGGTGCCGTAAAATGACATGACTGGGGAGAACCCGGGCAATAAATGCCAAGCTCGGTTTCTGTGTCTCTTCTCGCTCTCGGGTTCCAGGCGTTTCGTCCAGGACAGGCCGGTCCGTGCAGAAAGTGGACCGAGCAGCCCAGAGGCTCCCTTCCCTTTCTTTACTCCCCGGGCCAGGCACCCTGCGCCCATTGGCTGAGCGCAGCCGGAGCCCTTCAGCCCAGCGCCAGCACCCGGGTCCACGTGCGCCGGTGTGTGTGACACAGCCCTGACCTCAGTGGGAGCCAGCAGCCAATCAGGCGCCAGGGAGAGATCCCCAGCCAATCGGGGGCGGGGCCTGCGGGCTGCGGGCGGAAGGCCAATGAGGGGCAGCGCCTGGCATTATGCAACCCGCCTCCCCGCCTCGCGGAGCTCGGGCTCGGCTGCGGGCAGGAACAGCGGCCGGCGGGCGGGCGGGCAGCGACTGGAGAGCGCTCCGCGGCCAGGTAGGCATCTCCGCGGCCGCCGCGGGCCCGTGGCTGCCCCCCGGCCCCGAGCGGGGCCGCCCCCTCTTCCGACCTGACTTGGGGTCACTTTCAGCCCCGGCGCTCGGCTGCACGGTCCAGCCCCTCGGGGACCTTCCTCCTCCACCGGGCGTGAGCGCCGTCCGCAGCTCTGCCCGGGGATCCCGGGCAGCCGGGACCCTCCGCAGGCATGCCCCCAGCCCCGCGGTTCCTCGGGGGTCCTGGGACTCGCCCCGAGCGCAGGGACCCCTTCAGCTCCCGGCGCTCTCCGCCCTGCTCCCTGCGATCCCTGGCCCCGCGCCGGCCCGTGATGTCAGCCCGCTCCGGCTGGAACATCCCGTTCCCGGCGCCGGTTTTGCTCCTCGGCGGGGACGGGGGTGTGGTTAGACGGGGAGGGGGAGAAGCCGACTGAGCGGCGGGCGGGCGGGCGGGCCGTGCGGAGGACCCCGCCTCGGGCGCCCTAGGCGCGGCGGCGGGGCGTCCTCGTCGGTGGCCGGTGCTGGCTTCAGCCCTCCGGGTGGTCCGGAGGGGGCTGCGGGGTCGTCTCCGTCCCAACGATGGGGGCGCTGGGCTTGGGGGAGCGGAGACGTCTCGGGGCGGCCGGGACCAGCCGTGGGAATCCCGGTGGCCCGTCCGTCCGTCCGTCCGCAGGACCCTCGGAGCCCGGGGGAGATTCTAGTCAGGGTGCGCGGCGGCGGCCCGGGTGGGAGTGGGTCGTCCCCCACTTCCGTGGGGGGGCGGTGGGGGAGGGGTCGCTCCCGCCCTCCGCGGTCCCTCCAGCAACCGCTGAGCTCAGCCGCTGACGTCGGTTGCCCCGGCGACGGCGGCGGCGGCGGCGGAAGCGCGTGTGGGGACCGCGCACGTCGGCGCGCATGTGCAGAAGGGGGTGGTGCCGCCCCCGGGTAAAATTAGCCCGGAAGCCTAAATATAGGAGGCGGTCGGCTCCCTGCAGCTCTTACAAGTAGTCCCAGGTCAAGTTTGGGCCTAATAATAACGGGGATGGGAAATTTCTGAGCTGGTTTGTGGTTGCTGTTTGTTTTTATTTTTCTGTCGAGGTAGGGTCTCCAGCTCAGGCTGGCCTCGAACTCATGGCCTGCTGAGCGTTAAGGATTAAAGCAGACATTTTCTGAGCTTTATTTGACTCGCAGCCACAGTGCTTAGGCCCTGTCCAGCCACAACACTCTTGCAGGGGATGTGGGAGCAAGCCAGGCAGAGCCCCCTTAGCTCTGCAGCCCCCTCTGCCTGGCTCCCCGTGGCCAGCACAGGGCCTGCAGGTGTCAGCCGCGTGGGGCAGGTACTGTGTGGTTCCAAGCCTCCCTGCCTGGTCTCCCCTTTGCAGGTGCTGTGATCGAACCTGTCACCCCTCAGAGCCAGAACATCACTTCTCTCCCTCAGCCAGGCCTCAAGGCCCCTTTCTGCGCCCGTGGTGGCCTCTTCGCCTTCGCTCTTCTCCTGTGCTCCCCATGGCTCAGACATGAGTGGACCCCTAGAAGGGGCTGATGGGGGAGGAGACCCCAGCCCCGGAGAATCCTTCTGTCCCGGAGGAGTCCCGTCACCTGGGCCCCCGCAGCACCGTCCTTGCCCAGGTGCCAACCTGGCTGATGACACCGATGCCAACAGCAATGGCTCCAGCGGCAATGAGTCCAACGGGCACGAGTCTCGGGGTGCATCTCAACGGAGCTCACATAGCTCCTCCTCAGGCCACGGCAAGGACTCAGCCCTGCTGGAGACCACCGAGAGCAGCAAAAGGTGTGTGTGTGTGTGCACGTGCGCGCATGCACGATGCAGAGAGTTGGAAGTGGTCCTGTGAGCAAGGTGACCTAGCATGGAGCGCTTGTTGTCTGTCCCCTGGCTCTCATCTCGGGCTTTGCTTCCTCCCTAGCACAAACTCTCAGAGCCCGTCCCCACCCAGCAGTTCCGTTGCCTATAGCCTCCTGAGTGCCAGCTCGGAGCAGGACAATCCATCTACCAGTGGCTGCAGGTAGGTGGGGTGAGGGGCTGTGGGAGAGGTCTGGACCTGGAAGCAGGCCCTCCAGGGCTAATGTCTTCACCCCTTCCTTCCCTGTGGGGCATGCAGCAGTGAACAGTCAGCCCGGGCGAGGACCCAGAAAGAACTCATGACAGCCCTTCGAGAGCTCAAGCTCCGACTGCCACCAGAGCGTCGGGGGAAGGGCCGTTCTGGCACCCTGGCCACACTCCAGTACGCTCTGGCCTGTGTCAAGCAGGTGCAGGGTGAGTGGTGCTTCCTGGAGGAAGTGCTGGGGGGCTGAGTTAGTGTGAGATCCGTCTTCTTACTGGATGTGCTGTGCACACCCTTACCTCGTAGCCAACCAGGAATACTACCAGCAGTGGAGCCTGGAGGAAGGTGAGCCTTGTGCGATGGACATGTCCACCTACACCCTTGAAGAGATGGAGCACGTCACATCTGAGTACACGCTTCGCAACCAGGTTGGCTGCAGACTGGTCCCTCTGTCCCATTGTACCTTAATCCCCATTTGCCCCGCTTCTTAGTCATCTCTCCTCCCCTCCTGCTAGGACACCTTCTCCGTGGCTGTCTCCTTCCTGACAGGCCGAATCGTCTACATTTCTGAGCAGGCGAGTGTCCTGTTGCGTTGCAAGCGGGATGTATTTCGGGGCACCCGCTTCTCAGAGCTTCTGGCTCCCCAGGATGTGGGCGTCTTCTATGGTTCCACCGCTCCATCTCGTCTGCCAACATGGGGCACTGGGGCCTCTTCAGGTAAAGTACCCGTGTACTGGTGGCGAGTGCTAAAGCTCCCGGGAGCTCCTGCTGCTGCGAGCAGCTTGGTCTATGCTTTCATGCTGGGCTCTGCTCAGCCCAGGAAAGGGGTTACGGCTGTGCTCACTGTTCTCATTTATCCCAGGTTCGGGCCTCAAGGACTTCACCCAGGAGAAATCCATCTTCTGCCGTATTCGGTAGGTGGAGGAGCAGACCTCTCCATCCTCCACCTCCCCTCTGGCTTTCTTATATGTGCTGTGACACTGAGGTGGATGGGGTGGCTTTCCATCGAAACTTCCTAATGCTCCTCTTCCCTTTGCCAGAGGAGGTCCCGACCAGGACTCAGGACCTCGGTACCAGCCATTCCGTCTAACCCCATATGTGACCAAGATCCGGGTGTCAGATGGGGCCCCTGCACAGCCATGTTGTTTACTCATCGCAGAGCGTATCCACTCAGGTTACGAAGGTGGGTAGGCCAGGGACATGGCACAGGGGATGGGAGGGTGGTACCTTTTCGTCTCGGAAAGAGGCAGAATATGGGTATAGCAGGCACCAAGCTGGGGCCTTAGGATTTGAAATAGGAGGACATCTACGGATGAGAGGTTTGGCCCTGCTTGGAGGTAGGGCTGGGTAGGAGCCCTGAGTTGGGGCAGGGTGAAGAATGCCTTCATGCTTCTTGCTGTTATTTCTGGTATGAGGCACCAGAAGCTTAGAGCCTCTATGGTCCATAAAGCCAGGGCAAAGCTAGGATAGGATTGTCAGGCAGCTGTGCTCCAGGTAGAGAGGAGGGCTGGGGACCTGGACCATTTTAGAGGAAACCCAAAAGCCCCATGTTCTATGCTGCAGCCCCCCGGATCCCTCCTGACAAGAGAATCTTTACCACGAGGCATACACCCAGCTGCCTCTTCCAGGATGTGGACGAAAGGTGAGGCAGAACATGGAGGAGAGGGGCTAGCCAGGGCTGAGGCCATGGCCACCGTGACACCCTTCCCGTTGCAGGGCTGCCCCGCTGCTGGGCTATCTGCCCCAGGACCTCCTGGGGGCCCCAGTACTCCTGTTCCTGCATCCAGAAGACCGACCCCTGATGCTGGCCATCCACAAGAAGAGTGAGTGCTCGTCATCCAGGCCCTGGACATCCTCTACCTTACTCAGTTTTCCCTCCTACTGACCTTGACTTCTTTTCCACCAGTCTTGCAGTTAGCCGGCCAGCCCTTTGACCACTCCCCTATCCGTTTTTGCGCCCGTAATGGGGAGTATGTCACCATGGACACCAGCTGGGCTGGCTTTGTGCATCCCTGGAGCCGCAAGGTGGCCTTCGTGTTGGGCCGCCATAAAGTACGAACGTAAGTAGGCCACGCCCCTGAGCTGACACTGGGAAAGGAGCAGTGCGAGAGGTGACTGGATTGGGGACAGATCGGGATGCACTCTCCCCACTCGGCAGGGCACCCCTGAATGAGGACGTGTTCACTCCCCCGGCTCCTAGCCCGGCGCTGTCCTTGGACTCTGACATCCAAGAGCTCTCAGAGCAGATCCATCGGCTGCTGCTGCAGGTGAGAGTTGAGGGAAGGACTCGGGAGGCCTATAGAAGCAGGGGGAAACAGGCTGTAGACATGTAACCCCTCTCGGGCTGGAGAGATGGCTCAGCGGTTAAGGTTCATTTCCCCAGGTCCCACATAAGCCAGACCCACAAGGTGGTAGCCCTGGTGCTTTCTCTCTCTCTCTCTCTCTCTCTCTCTCTCTCTCTCTCTTTCTCTCTCTGTGTGTGTGTGTGTGTGTGTGTGTGTGCTTGAAAATGAATAAATAAAAAAAATAATAAAATAAATAAAAAGACATGTAATCTCTCTCTCTCTCTCTCTCTCTCTCTCTCTCTCTCTCTCTCTCTCTCTCTCTCTCTCTCTGCTGCAGCCTGTGCACAGCTCCAGTCCCACGGGGCTCTGTGGAGTTGGCCCTGTGACATCTCCAGGTCTTCTCCATAGCCCTGTCTCCTCCAGCAATAGCAACGTGGGTGATGCTGAGGGGCCTGGGCCTCCTGCTCCAGTGAGTGGCGTTTTCTTATGTAATCATCCATCCTCCAATCCGGGGACCAGCACTGCCAATCCCAGAGCTCGGTTCCCTTCCTTTCCATGTCCTCCTCCCATCATGGCCTCCAGGCCTCCCTCCTGCAGCTTGTTTGATTGTGCCCTTAGCTCTGGCACTGGCCACACCAGTGCTGACCAGTGCCTTATTGTCCCACAGGTCACTTTCCAGCAGATCTGTAAGGATGTGCATCTGGTCAAGCACCAGGGGCAGCAGCTCTTCATTGAGTCCCGGGCGCGCCCTCCGCCCCAGTCCCACCGTTCTGGTGAGTTGGTGATGCTGTGGTAAGGGTGCAGAGTAAGACCTGAGAACCCTCGACATTCATCCCAAGCCATTTACGTTTCTCTCTTGTTGCCGCAGCTACAGGCACATCCAAGGCCAAGACCCTGCCCTGCCAGTCCCTAGACCCGGAGCTAGAGGTGGTGCCTCCTTCCATCCAAGCCCCACTAGTCTTGGCCCCTGAGGAGGTTGAAAAGAAAGAGGCCTCTAGCTGTTCTTACCAGCAGATCAATTGCCTGGACAGCATCCTCAGGTGAGGCCTGCCAGGCACCTTCTCCCTTCACCCTGCCTTTGGCCCACCTTTTGCTCTGCCCTTACTCTCTACTCCAACCATCCCAGGTACTTGGAGAGCTGCAATATCCCTAGCACAACCAAGCGGAAATGTGCCTCCTCCTCTTCCTGCACCGCCTCATCGGCCTCTGATGATGACAGGCGGAGGACAGGTCCAGTCCCTGTTGTGGCCAAGAAAGGTAAAGACCTCGTGCATGCCTGGCTGACTGCCCTGCATCTATGCACTTCTGCCTCACCACCCCTACTCTGCTTTTGCCCTGCCTTTCTCCCTGCCTCCTGACCTCTGGGGGGGGAGGGGTGGTAACTCGTGCCATCTCTCTGCACAGATCCATCGCCGGCAGTGCTGTCTGGGGAGGGGCCCACTCCTCCGAAGGAGCCAGTGGTGGGAGGCACCCTCAGCCCGCTCACCCTGGCCAATAAGGCAGAGAGCGTGGTGTCCGTCACCAGTCAGTGTAGCTTCAGCTCCACCATCGTCCATGTGGGAGACAAGAAGCCCCCGGAGTCGGGTATGGGTGTGGAGCAAGGGGGCTGTGGCTTGCCCCACCTGGTTCCTTATTTAGATCTCTTTCCTGCCTACCTGCCTGCCTGCCTGCCCCAGCCGAAAGGAGGCCTTTCTCTTAGCTTGGGGCTCCTGGATGTCCACCCTCCCAACCTTCACTGCCTGCCCCTCCCCCACTCTGCTGCCTGACGGTTGAAATATAAAGTCTGGGGTGTAGGGTTAGGGCTGGACCATAGAAGGTCTAAGGCAAGGTATATTGAAGACTCTTAGAGGGTCCTTAAATGTGTGAAGGAAGGGCAAGATCAAGATGCTGGCTTCCCCTAAAAGACTTGTGAAAGTCACCCCAAAGGGTTCCTGGCAGGGAACTGAGTGTCCTCTTTTCCTCCTGGGACAGCTTTGCACGGAGACAGAAGTGTCAGAGTCCAGCCCTTGGCAGGGAGGTGGCCTGTATACATACACGGGGTCCAGGTTGACTGGGACAGAGCTGGGCTTGGCTGGGCTGTTGGACAGGGAGGTTGTGGGTGGACGTACTGACCCCCGAGAAAATTCTCATGATCTGTCTCCATCTCACCTTCCTCAGACATCATCATGATGGAGGACGCGCCTGGTGTAACCCCGGGCCCAGCCCCCAGCCCGGCCCCCAGCCCCACGGTAGCCCCTGACCCAGCCCCAGATGCGTATCGCCCAGTGGGCCTGACGAAGGCTGTGCTGTCCCTGCACACTCAGAAGGAAGAGCAAGCCTTCCTCAGCCGCTTCAGAGACCTTGGCAGGCTGCGTGGACTTGACAGTTCTTCTGCAGCCCCCTCAGCCCCTGGAGAGCGAGGTAGCCACCTGAAGCTTCCTTGAGCTGCCTTCTGCCCAGCTAGCCTAGGGCTGTGGTGGGGTGGTGGTGGGGGACATGACATGTTCCTGCTCTGAGACTCAGGTTAGCACTGCCTTCACTAGGCCCTGTCTAAGGATAGACCCCTTGCTAGCCTTGCCCGACCAGCTGGTGTTCTGGGCTGCTTCCCGAGGAGGGTGGCCTGGTGGGGCTGACACAGAACAGTGGGCCGAGGCATTACTGAAGGTAAGCTACCTCAGGCCAAGCCTGGGGATTGGGTGGGAAGTATGCCTCTCCAGGACAGTCTCACTGATGGAGGTCTGCAGAGATTGAGGCTGATTCCGAGAGGGGCTGGGCTCCGAGCACAGGTGGAAGGCAGCTGCTGTGTAGATAGGTGCCAGACTTAAGGACTCGTGCTTGAGCTGTCCTGCCCACCTCTTCACCCCGTGGTGAGCTAGCCAGAGCACAACCTCGACGGGCAGGAAGAGTGTCAAGGCTGGCGGTGCCTGAGGGATTTGACAGATGACCTGAGGCTACCTGCCCATTCGTCCATGGATCCACTCGGCTTCCTCCTCTGCCAGCGTGCTTCTGTCTGCGCCCTATGTAACCTTGCCTTGGCTCCTTTCACAATAAACCCCTGACCCTTGGCTCCTATCTTCTGTCTCGTGCGTGGAAGGCCCAACTTTCTCTGGGGCCTTTGCTTGCCCTCTTCCTGTTAGTGTGTCAAGGCAGTGGGGGTGGTAGGGGTACTAACCCCCGCCAGGCTGAGGCCCTTGCTAACCCTGGTCTTTCCCCACAGGCTGCCACCATGGCCCCCCACCCCCTGGTCGTCGACACCACTGCCGATCCAAAGCCAAGCGTTCACGCCACCACCAGACCCCCCGGCCTGAAGCCCCCTGCTATGTCTCCCACCCCTCACCTGTGCCCCCTTCTGGACCCTGGCCTCCCCCACCAGCCACTACCCCCTTTCCAGCAGTGGTCCAGCCATACCCCCTCCCAATGTTCTCTCCTCGAGGAGGCCCCCAGCCTCTTCCTCCTGCTCCCACATCTGTGCCCCCCGCCACTTTCCCTGCCCCCCTGGTGACCCCAATGGTGGCCTTGGTGCTCCCTAACTATCTCTTCCCTACCCCATCTAGTTATCCATATGGGGTACCCCAGGCCCCTGCTGAGGGCCCTCCCACTCCTGCTTCTCACTCCCCTTCCCCATCCCTGCCCCCACTGCCCCCCAGTCCCCTGCACCGCTCAGACTCCCCACTGTTCAACTCAAGATGCAGTTCCCCACTCCAACTCAATCTACTCCAGCTTGAGGAGTCCCCCCGCACCGAGGGGGGTGCTACTGCAGGGGGTCCCGTGAGCAGTGCTGGGCCCCCGCCTCCCAGTGAGGAAGCTGCTGAGCCAGAGGCCAGACTGGTGAGCACTGACCTCCCAATGCCCCCTGTCCCATAGCCCCTGCCTCTTCTGCCAGGTGCCACTACCCTATGGGCTGGTGTCTCAGCCTCCTGGAGACGGTGTGGGTGGGAGACCCTAGCTGAATTTCAAAATGAAGCAGAAATAGGCTGCCTCCTCTGGGAAGGGACAGGCTGCTGTGTGACAAATGGCGAGGACACCTCCATAGCTCTCGAGAGGACATCTAACACTTGGGAAGGGCCTGGCATTAAGCTCCTACTCAGCTCTCCTCTGCTGGGCACTGTGTCAGGAACTGGGGAGCAAGGGTCTCTGGTTAATGTGCTTTCCCTGGTTCCCCCCAATAATAGAAGCAATTGAAGGGAAGCTAAGGTTTTGGCTCCTTAACCCTTCTCTGTCCATGCCCTCCCCCTCCAGGTGGAGGTAACCGAGTCCTCCAATCAGGATGCACTTTCAGGCTCCAGTGACCTGTTGGAGCTATTGCTGCAGGAAGACTCCCGTTCTGGCACCGGCTCTGCAGCCTCTGGCTCCCTGGGCTCTGGCTTGGGCTCTGGGTCTGGTTCAGGCTCCCATGAAGGGGGCAGTACCTCAGCCAGCATCACTCGTAAGTGCCCACCTCTAGCACTCCCCAGGATAGGACAGAGACGGGTTGGGAGTTGGGTATCCATACCTGACCTTGACTTAGCTTGCTAAGGCCAGTGAGACTTGAGGGGTCCTGGTGAGGCCCTTGGGGGTGGGGGTGTTGGCCAGCCCGGCTCCATTGCTGTGTCCCACCCCGTAACAGGAAGCAGTCAGAGCAGCCACACAAGCAAGTACTTTGGCAGCATCGACTCTTCGGAGACTGAAGCTGGGGCTGCCCAGGCCAGCGCTGGGCCTGGGGACCAGGTCATGAAGTATGTGCTTCAGGATCCCATCTGGCTGCTCATGGCCAATGCTGATCAGCATGTCATGATGACCTACCAGGTGCCCTCCAGGTGAGCAGTTTCAGAAGTCAGCCTACCTTTACTGCAAAGCTAATTTGGGGCTGTCATTTCTGGAGCTGACTGACCTGGAGGTACCCATTGGACACCCTGCCCTTTGTAGTGCATCTGTCGATAGCTCCTCCCAGGCTGAAGGCGGATTTCTTAGTGTTGGTGTTGGAAGCTTCATGCTATCCTCCCCCCCCCCCCAGGGCCTGGCCCCACTTCCCAGCCCCTTCTGCCTTCCTTATGCAGGGACATGGCTTCTGTGCTGAAGCAGGACCGGGAGCGGCTCCGAGCCATGCAGAAGCAGCAGCCTCGGTTCTCAGAGGACCAGCGGCGGGAGCTGGGTGCCGTGCACTCCTGGGTCCGGAAGGGCCAGCTGCCTCGGGCCCTTGATGTGATGGTGAGAGAAGTCTGGGAGGCCAGAGAGAGATTGAGGTGGCGGGTGTTGAGCTCAAGTTCAAGGGATAGCAGACTAAGGACTAACCTCAGCGTTCTTGGATCATTACTTCTGAAGGATGCTAATCCCACTCAATAGGCTGCTAGGTTATATAATACAAAACACAAGGTTTTACAGAACATTTCTGGTCCATCCTGTGCTAACCACACTGTGACTGTCCCGTAGAGGTTACAAAAGCATTCTCCAAACTTGTTGGCGGGTGCATTTGTATAGAATTATTTTAGGGGAGTACATTTTGGGAATCACCGTTGGGGGCTAAGGGTGGGAAACGGCTGAGAGATTCCGATGAGGACCCTGCCTGACTCATTCATATTATTTTCCTCCCTCCAAGGCCTGTGTGGACTGCGGGAGCAGCACTCAAGATCCTGGCCACTGTGACGGCCCACTCTTCTCAGAGCTGGAAGGATTGGGGCTGGAGCCCATGGAGGAGGGTGGAGGCGAGGCTGGGAGTGGAGGGGGTGCCGAGGGTGGTGAGGAGACTCAGGCCCACATTGGGACCAAGGTCTCAAGCTCTCAGGACTCTGCCATGGAGGAAGAGGAGCAAGGCTCATGCATTCCAGCCTTACCCGACACAGAAAATGGTACCAGCTAGACTCCATCTTTAGGCCTCTTGGGGCAGTCCTTGAGAGACTTTCTTCTCAAACCTGTTGCAACTCTCAGAACTCTGATGTGGCCGGACCAACCAGGGGGAACCGACCCCCATCACCAGCCTGGGATCCGGGGGCTGCCTCCTCCTGGGAAACAGAGGGTGGAAGTTTTCAGCCCAGACCAGAGGCTCGTTCTCACGAGGAGCCCTTTCCTCCCCTGGAGACCCGCTGCTGAAGAGGTCTAAGCCCAGCTCCAGGGTTGGGGCAGCACTTATTTATTGGGGGAGACAACTCTCCCATCTCCTCCACAGACGGGACGAGGGGAGCCTGGGCCTGAGGAGGACTGAGGGGTTCGAGCCCCTAGCTGCTCCAGGGTGGAGGTTGCTGGACCGCGGAGTCCCTGGTGCTGCCCCTCAAGTGGGACCCAGGCGTTCTCAGCTCTACCCTCTGCCAATGGCATTTGTGTTTTTGATATTGTGTCTGTTATTTTTTAATACAAAAGAAAAACAGGACTTTGTGGAGTGAAGTTGGGAGTCTGGGTGAAGGGAGGATGGATTGAAAACGGACAGTTGAGTCCCGCATGAACCCATTCCTCTTCCCCCACGCCTGCCTGTCAGGGGCCTTCTTGAGCTAACAGCCCTCGGGGAAACAGGAGAGGCGACCACTCTTGGGGACAGTGGCAGAGGACGTACACGTATATACATGTACTATGCAATATTTGTACATCCCGGGGGAGGCTGACCCGGAGTTGGCTCTGGCCTCCGAGATCCTTCTGCCTCGGCCTCCCTGCGCTGTCCCCACCCGAGAGGGGGCCAGCGAGTCAGGTCTGGTGGGGCGCGACCCTCGGCTGGGGTCCGAGTCCTGGGAAAGGTGCCTGGGGCGACTCCCCTCCCAGCAGCTGCTGATCTACCTTGGGGCGGAGCCGGCCCGCCGCCGGCGCCGTGGCTTAGCTGGTTAAAGCGCCTGTCTAGTAAACAGGAGATCCTGGGTTCGAATCCCAGCGGTGCCTGGTCTCCCCGGGGCGGCATGGGACGCTCGGCGAAGATTCTTATTCCCAAGCCCCGCTTCTTCCTCCTCTTCGCAGTTTTCCGGACGCCGGAAGACTTGGCGCAGGCGCACAGCGCCGGCCCAGGCCCCGCCCACCCGCGGGGCCCCGCCCGCTCCGGCGGTGACGGCGGCGGGCAGCTATAGCTGCGCAGGCCCGAGGCCGCACGCGGCTGTGATGGCCGAGTGGTTAAGGCGTTGGACTCGAAATCCAATGGGGTCTCCCCGCGCAGGTTCGAATCCTGCTCACAGCGGCCGTCGTTTTAGCACTATTTTCTGGTTCTTTCTCCCCCGGAGCTGAAAGGCTCCGAGCGGAGCGGAGCGTCCGAACTTGCCGGCCGCGTCCCAGTCCAGGCCAGCTCCCCCTCCCCGGGGCGTCGCGATGTCCGCCGAGCT
>PVHP010041144.1:0-15559 GCA_004024765.1 Zapus hudsonius | reverse complement strand
AGGCTAATATGGGTATATAGTGAGAGTCTGTCTCAAAAAAATAAAACTAGCAACTGCATGAAATCTGATGTTAAGCTGATCACATGGATAGTATAAGAAAGAGATGATATATCTGGCTCACACATCAGTAGAGTCAATACCTTTGTAATATTCAAATGGACAGATGTTAAAATAAACACTTTTAAGTTCTGATTTAATTATTTTTTAAAAATACAGCATTGATGTTGAAGTTATTGACTGTATATACACATATCCGTATGTGTTAATGATATTCACCAGTACTATAACTGTTGCTATCCTTTACTAAGTTATGTGCCAACAATAATAGCATACTAATGGATTTTTTAAATTCAAAAACACAGATACCAAGATATTTGTTGTAGACTTATTCATAATTTAGGTTAGGCATCATCTATGTATGAACAAAAAAAAACATGTTAAATAAATTACAGCTAATTATTCTAATAGATTTCTGTACCACCATTAAATTGGTTATTACTGAAATATTTTATGATATTCTTATATTTTTATTCCTAAGAGAAAACTTATATAGCTCATATATAATTATATAGCTCATGTAGTAATAACTGTATAACAAAAATCAGAAAATTATCTTTTAAAATAAAGAGCCTAAGAGATTGCTCAGTGGTTAAAAGTGCTTGCTGTCTGAGTCTGACCACTGGAGTTCAGATTCCCCAGAACCACATAAAGCCAGACACAAGTAGTGCATATATCCATAATCTCAATCAATTCAGGAGAATCTCAAAGCTCAAAGGCCAGCTAGTGTTTTCAGTGGCAAACAAGAAGATAGACACTGTCTCAAACAGAGTGGAAGGTGAGGACCAACACTCTGACCTTCACATGCATACAAATACACACACACAGAAAATAAACCCAAACTATTATAAATATGACCACTAGATGATAATATTCTTGCCTCCTATTTTGTAAATTTTCTCAATTTCTTATAGAGTAACAATGATTACAATAAGTGGAAAAATAGTAATCACTTTTATTTTTAAAACTATGTTGACTAGTTTTCTTCCTTTCCTCAAACTAACAGAATCTGCACATATTTTTATTATAGCCTTTTAGTAAGTCAAGAAGAATTATGAAATTGATTAGATTCTCAGATATTCTGTTCTAACAATAAGAGGAAAAGAGATATCAAGTCTGTCAACATGAGTATGATTTATAAGACTTAAGAAAATCCTCCTCTTTAGTCTTCAGTGGAATGGGGGTGGAGGATAGAGAAAATAAGATATAACCTGATTGGAATATGGCCAATATTCAATATGTTCATAACTACTCCTACATGCACACACACACACACACACACATCATCATCATCATCATCATCATCATCTTTCCCACATGTCTGCCACAGGTGGTACACATGTGTAATCTCAGCACTCTAAGGCAAGAAGTTCATAGCTAATTGAGGCCAGCCGGGGCTACAAAGTTGAGCCCCTACCCAAAATAAAAAACACAATGATTTGGTAACTACTCATCAGCATAACCACTCAAGATTTTCAGTCTCAGGTTATTGATTAAATCACAGCTGACAGATGATAGCAGAGATTACAGCATGCAAGAAGATCAATTCTGTTGAGGTAGTGCGTGAGAGAAAAAGATCAGGTGCCATATGGAAAACATCTAACAACCTGACTTTGAGACACATCTCTGTGAATGCTGAACACAGAATTGAAGTAAATACAGGAGACATTGATATACACTAAACACAGTGTATTCCTTCTAAGGAATAATGATTGTTCTCAGGATTAATACCATACTGTATTTATCAAGAATGAGCAAAGCCATTGTAACTTGTGTTTACACTGTATGAGAGGATCCATGAACATTCCTCTAGATGTCCAGTGATAGAGTGACCTCATCTTCGCTATCTCAGTAGGCCCAGTATCTCAAAATATAAAAATATATGGCATGACATGAGACAAAAACAATTTCCATATAGAAGAATGAGAAAATTTCTCATATTTATTTCTTAAATAATGTTTACAGTGAGAAAATTGAAGTCTAGCAGCCACACTTGAAAAATAAAGGCAGTTTCCCAAGTCTATCCACACAAATGTAAACAATGCTTCCTTGAGAGCTGTCTGTGAGAAGTACAAGACAAAAAAAAAAAAAAAGCACGATGAGGTCAAAAGATGGGAGAGTCTGAACTTTCACTGACCTGGCTGAAGAATCACAGAGGATTGGCTAATAAGCTGTGAACAAAATGTGGAATAGAACACAGGAGAGAATGTGAACAAGTCCAGGAAAGGAAGTCTTATAGGTCAAGGGCATTAAGTAACTTCCCTATTTTTCCTTAAATGATTCCTGTTAGGCTTAAATAAAAAAATTATTATTTGCATGTTAAGTAAAAACCATCCATTGCGCCACAAAAAAAAGAGAGAACAGCTCTCTGAGGGTAGGGAGCAGGCTACTAGGGAAGCATGCTCTTGGAGGGCAGGAAGTCTGGCCCTTATGCTTCCACTAATTGGCACCAAGCCCCATTTCTGGGCACTTCCACAATCCTGTGTTCCTGCACTGGTTGTCTCCAAAGGTTTGGAACCTGGGCTTTCAGGGTGCCAGACAGTTTGGGGCCTATACATTCAGCCTGGGGAGGGGCAAAGTACATTTGGGGCCTTATGTTTTGGGTGCCTGTGTGTTTGTGGCTGGTGACCTCCAGGTTGGTGAAGAGAGTGATATGTTTGGGGCCTGTGTTCTAGGGGCAATAGTGTATAGAGGGCCTGTGCAGCCCAGACTGGTGAGGGAAATGCAGAGCTTGGGTCATGTACTATAGAACAGAGGGGGAAGAAGGGTAACTACTACTGCTCCAGAACCCTTTGAACCTCTGAGTTAAGGCACACCAGTGAATAATGGCAGAGGAGATTAGTCACCCCCAAAGCAACTTTCATACCAGCCAGCAGCCCAGATCCTCAGGCAAGCCTATAACCTCCACAACCGAAGTATCAGTGGAAACAACACCACCCCACTCCAATCTGGCTCAAACCATAAACAGAACACTCACTGAAGACCTTTCAAGGGTTCCTTCCTTAAGAAATGAGACTTTTATCCAGAGATGGGGAGACCCCAATGCAAAAAGAACACAACACAACAAGCAGAGAGCCCTACACAAAGGTCGCCTAGTCCCACAATGGAAGTCACCATTGAGAACATAGAAGAGGCAACAGAGATTTAACCCCAAGATGAGAGAACAATAAGCTTAGGTCATAAGTGTAAGGAGACTCTGACCAAGAGAATGACTGAGTTGGAAACAATAAATAAATAAATAAAGTGGAACACAAATGGACCATACAGCACACAACCTTTGTCACCAGGCTACACTTGAGGAAAATCAGTGACCTCAAAAGAGCAATAAATGAATTGAAGGTAAGCCAACAACTAAAGCATCTCAATAACCAACTGACTAAGCTTAATGAAAATATGAACAAATACAAGAATGGATTTCACAAAGCATTAAGAAAATCAAAACTCGACCCAAAAGTCACTCAACAAAGTGACCTGGACCTGAAACTCAACAAAGAGATGGAAATGATGCAGAAAAATGCAACAAAAAAACAAAAACCAAACAAAGGGATTAAAACCCTCTATAGAATTCCTTAATATTAGAGTTAATATTCTGGAGGACAGAACCTCAGACCTGGAAGACAAGACAGAAGAAATTGATTGGGATTCTAAAATCTTTGATAAGTTCAAAAAACTCATGCAAACAGAATATGATGGAACCATGGGATACCCTAAAGTGACCAAACATTTGGATCATGGGGATACCAAAAGGGAAAGAAACCCAGGCCAAAAGAATAGAGAACATATTCAACAAAATTATTAAAGAAAATTTTCCAATTCTTACAAAAGAGAAGCCCATACATATACAAGAAGCTCACAGAAAACCAAACAGACAGGACCAAAAATATTCTCCAAGACACATCACAGTTAAAACAATATTAAAAGCAAAGAGAGGGTGCTAAAAGAAGCAAAAGAAAAATAACTCATTACATATAAAAACAACTCCATCAGAGATAACATAGATTTTTCAATGGGAACCATGAAATCCAGAAGGGCTTGGAATGGAGTACTTCAAAGTCTAAAATACTATGGCTTCCAGGCCAAACTATTGTACCCAGTGAATCATAGATGGAGAAAGAAAAATGGTCCAGAATAAAAGGCAGCTCTAAAATTATATGACCACAAAGCCAAAACTACAGAGAAAACTCGAAGAAATATTCCACACAGAAGAGTCAAGCAACCAACCTCTAGAGCCCACTAGAGGACAAGCATGTTAAATAAAATTAGAGCAGACATAATAATGTACGAGGCATCAATCCCCAAAAATCCTACACAATGATGAGGATTAAATCGAACCTCAGAGTTATAACACTGAATATAAATTATCTTAACTCTCCCATCAAGAGACACAAGTTAGCAGGATGGATAAGGAAACAGGACCTTTCTATCTGCTGTCTTCAAGAAACCCGCCTCATCACTAAGGACAGACACCTTCTCAAGGTGAAAGAATGAAAATTATTTCTTAAGAAAAAGGAAATAAGAAGCAAGCGGGAGTAGCCATAGTAATGTCTGACAAAATAGAATTCAAACATAAAGCAACCAAAAAGAACAAGGAAAGTAACTTCTTAGTTATCAAGGGAACAATCCAACAGGAAGACATCACAATCATAAATCTATATGCACTAAACAGTGCTGCACAACAGTTTATATAGAAAAACCTACTAAACAATAAATCAGAAATAAATCTAACACCATCATAGTTGGGGGTGTCAATACTCCACTATCACCAGTAGACAGATCATCCAAGCAGAAAATCAATAGGGAAATAATAGAGCTTAACAACACCATACATCAACTAGACTTAACAGACAGCTACAGAACATTCCACCCAAATTATATAAAATACACATTTTTTTCTCAGCAGCCCATGGAACATTCCCCCAAATAGATCATATATAAGGCCATAAAGCGTGTCTCCATAAATTCAGGAAAATTGATAAAACCTCCTGCATCATATTGGACCACAATGTATTAAAGTTATAAACAACAAGAGAAACAGAAAAAATTGCACTAGCTCCTGGAGACTGAACAACATGCTACTTATAATGAATGGGTAATGGTAGAAATCAAAAAGGAAATTCCAAGATTTCTAGAACTGAATGATAATGAAAACACCACATACAAAATTTATGTGACACAAGGAAGACAGTCCTAAGGGGAAAATTTATAGCACTAAATGCCTTCATAACAAAAACAGAGAGATATCAAATTAGCAATTTAACTAGCCACCTAAAGACATTAGAAAAAATAAGAATAATCCAAATCTAAGAGTTAAGATCAGGGCTGAAATTAATGAATAGGAAACCAAGAAAATAATTAAGAAACTGACAAAACAAAGAGCTGGTCCCTTAAAAAAATAGAGAAGATTGATTAATCCTTGGTCAATTTAAACAAACAAAATAAAGAGAAGTCCCAAATTCATAAAATTAGAAATTAAAAGGGGGAAGTTCACAACAGACATCAATAAAATTTGAAGAATCGTCACAACAAATTTCCAAAGCCTCTTCTCTACAAAACTGGAGAACCTAGAAGAAATGGATAAATGAACACATACCACCTACCAAAATTAAATCCAGAGCAGATCAATCTCCTAAATAAACCTATTACATGCATCGAGATTGAAAATGTAATCAAAAACCTCCCCAAAAGAAAAACTCCAAGTCCTGACAGATTCTCAGCCAAATTCTACCAATCTTTTATTGTAGAACTGAAACCCCTGTTACTCAAACTTTTTCATACAACTGGAGAACAGGGAATGCTCCCCAACTCCTTCTATGAAGCTTGCATCACCCTAATACCAAAATGAGATAGAGATACAACAGAAAAGAAAAACTATAGGTCTATATTCTGATGAATATAGATACAAAAAATCTGAACCAAATTCTTACAAACTGAATTCAGCAACACACTAAAAACATTATCCGTCTTGATCAAGTCAGCTTCATCCCATTCCTGCTAGCCTGACAACCAGTTCCAGGGTGATGGTGGCAGACACAGCAATCAAGCAAAACCTATGCAAGCAGAAATCCAGAGGCCACAAAGACCTGAACACTAATTCAGACTGCCAACAGGCCTGACATGTCTCAGGGAACATTGCTAAAGAGAGGGCGAAAAGATTGTAAGAGCCACAAAAGGGGTAGAAATACCCTGAGGCATGCTCCCCCACTACCTCAGAGGGACTGATGAGGCTTTCAACATCCTACAGAGAATCCCATAACCCCACTGAGAAGGAACCCCCAGGGAAATGGGAGGAAGGGCAAGGAGATAAGAGTATAACTAATATATATTTTTAAAGACTAATGATGATCATGCAGACATCTTTTAAGTATGCCAATTTTATTTCCTTCAGGTACATACCCAGAAGTGATATGGTAAGGAGCCTCCATACTGTTCTCTATAGTGGGAGGTTGGAGAGCAGGTACCCAAGCACAGTGATAAAGGAGTGATAAATTCTATTATTCTAGCAGAGGAGATGGTCATTCACAGTGTCTTAGTAGTTATTTTATGAATAACTACAAGAGAGATGTTCCAGTGCTC
This sequence comes from Zapus hudsonius, assembly GCA_004024765.1. Taxonomy (NCBI): domain Eukaryota; kingdom Metazoa; phylum Chordata; class Mammalia; order Rodentia; family Dipodidae; genus Zapus; species Zapus hudsonius. Next base: position 8,929 of record PVHP010041144.1, on the reverse strand, counting down.
CACACAGAAATTAACCATTAGGAGATGGAAACAGTGATTCCTGACTCACTTAGCAAAGATGTTTTATATGTATTAAAACACTACAGTGTGCCTCACAAAATATACAAATATTAATAACAAATTATTAGTATTTGTGATAGAGCTATTATCTACTCTAATTTGATCATTATATACTTCATATGTGGCTAATATTAAATTATCCCACTATACCCTGTGAATTTGTACAATTAAAATAATTTTTAAAGTTGAAAAAAATGAAAATGTGGGCTGGAGACATGGCTCAGCAGTTAAGGCACTTGCCTCCAGTGCCTAAGGCCCTGGGTTCAATTCCCCAGGACCCACATAAGCCAAACCCACAAGGTGGTGGCCCTGGTGCTCGCTCTCTCCCCTCTCTCTCTCTCTCTCTCTCTCTCTCTCTCTCTCTCTCTCTCTCTCTCTCTCTCTCTCTCTCTTTCTCTCTATCTCTCTGCTTGAAAATGAATAAAGTATTTAAAATACACACACATGCACATGTATAATTATTTAAAAAGAAAATGAAAACGCAATAGTATCAGTTGAGTAGTTTATAAACAACATGAAGTAATTTCTCACAATTCTGGACGTCAGTAAGTCCAAGATCAAGGTGCTGACAGATCTTGTGTCTAGTGTGGTGTGTGACCAGATTCACAAGCGGACCTTCTTGCTACCTCACCTTTATTTGAAAGAGCAAGCAAACTCCTTTGGACGACTTTTATAGAGACACTTTCTCCACTCATGTGATTTCTGCTTCATGGACTCCTTATCCCACAAAGGTCTACCTCTTAATACCCATCAAACTGGAGGTTAGGATTAGATAGAGTTTTGAGAAAGACACAAAAGTTCAAACCATAACAACAGACATTAGATTTAAATATCCCAGATGTCAGACATGTTCTGAGTGACTCAAAGTTGGCTTCCAAGTCTATTCTGAGTGGGTGACTTTTTCTTCCATGAACACATAGGTTGAATTTTTCTCATGGTGTTTTCATACCTTCTAATCATCTTTATCCATACCTATTCATTAGAAAGAAATGTAAGTGTTCGTCTTGCTAATAATGGGGCAATTTGCCTATATTTGATGTCTTGAAATGGGTAGTACTTAACATTACTAATTGTGATAGTTAAATTGTGTTATCAGCTTGACTTTTTTAGTACTCTTGGGTGGGTCTTTGAGGTCGTTTACAGGAAGGCAGCTTCTCAGTTAGGGGCAGGATGTAAGGAGGATCAGGAAAACTAGAAACAAACTTTCCTTCCTAGGAGGGAAGTGCAGGGAGGAAATTCCAAGGACTCAGGGAGTAAATAAATCTGGGAAAGAGTTGCAAGACCCCACCCTAAGGCTATGTAAAGGGGAAGGAAATAAATCTGTCCTGGGTCCCCTGCTCCCTCCCACACCTGCCTGTTTTGTGTGTGTGTGTGTGTGTGTGTGTGTGTGTGTGTGTGTGTGTGTATGTATGTGTGTGTGTGCCTCTGTCACCATTTTGGAACTTCCCCTGGATCTGCAGCTTCAATCAATCCTTTCCTCCCATATCGATACCTAGTTTAGAGATTCATCCCAGCTGAGTGCAGCTGATTAAGACACCAGTCTAGTGGTCCCCTTAGCAAGGATTACCTTGAGTCATTTCATGAGGAAACAGACAAATCAAATTCAACAAGACAATTGGACTGGACTTTTCCAAATGGCCATGAATAAAAGACCCTAAAAATCTGGTGGGAGGATCATTCCAGACTAAAGAAAGATAAATAGATGAGTCAACTTGTGTGTTCCTCACAAACTATTAAACGACAGAACAGTATACAGAGAATTATAAACCTAATCTACATGTAACGTTATGTAATAGTATTGTGCTGGTGTCAAACTTCTTGCTTGACATAATTTACTATGCTTTATACAAAATAATACCTTTGCATTTGGAGATATTTAAAGATAGTAGCTGGAATTCCTTGCAAATAATCTAGATAAAAATGAAACAAGCATTTTTCACATATAAGTGGGCTATTATTTTCAAAAGAACTTTATCATTGTGCAACTAACAACAATGAGTAGCCCTTAATTAAAGTGACAATTCATTTTTGGTGTGTGAGATTATTCTAGCAGCTATTGTATAATACAGTTGGATAACCCCTATACACATCCATCACCCAGATAATTTATAGGTGTATTAAACAGTGACATTAATAAAGTATTAATGATTTTTACAAAGTAAGATAATCTAAGGAGGGAAAAACGGAAAATTATTTGGTGTGGCCATCTTACATGCTTATGTCTTATACAGAAACCTTAATATCCTAGCAGTGGTGTAATGCAAAGTCACATCTGACTGTTGATGTATGTATGCTCTGCTACACAGGTGTCATTTTGTTGTCACAGCACTACAGTGAGATACATAATAAAACTTAAATTCATGTAATGACTTAAAAAAAAGAAACAAGTATAAAAAGACCACACACATACACACACACACATATATACATATATATATATTTGAATCTTACATTTACATTGAGACTCATATATATCAGAAGTAGGAACAATATGGCAATTTGTCATCAATGAGCAGCACACTTGTATATTGGTGATCACAGTGTTTGCCAATATTCTATGTTTCTATAGGTCTTTAATTTTCAAAATTAACCAGATATAAAGACATAGAAAGCCATTGCATAACCCTATGATATAAAGGGAGGACTTTAGTTAGGTTTTGTGCACAGCTTTGACAAATGTTTTGGCAATCCTGGGCAGCTAGCCTAACTTTGTGTGTTGGGGGGGGGTCATCTTCTGTAGAATGAAACGGTGGAAATGAAGACTCTCTTGAGGCCCTTTCCTGCAATATGAGTATGCACTTGGGAATAAACAGTCACGGGCCTATACATGTGAATATATGTTGACATACATAGATAGCATAATGAATCTGCTATTTCTTTTCCTAAAATTGCTCCTTAGTAATTTCATAATTTATAAATTATTCCTTCACAACACCTTGGCTAATTGTGTATGTTGAATGATTTAATGCCCTTTTGGCATTAAAATTGTGTTTCTTGTTCCAAGAATCAAACCTCTTATCTTTACTTTAAAATAACAGGCAAGAAAGAAATCAAAAGAGAGAAGAAGAGAATGAATACACGAAGAAAGGAAAAAAGAGGAAATAGGGAATGCCAGAGGAGGAGGAATGGGAAAAAAGACAAATAGAGGGAAGTGGAGAGGGAGAATTCCACACTGACAGGTGCTTTGTTATTGTTGTTTTTTTTTTTGTTGTTGTTGTTATTGTATGTGTGTGTGTGTGTGTATTTAACACCAGAGCCAGACTATCAATAAGAAATGATGTCTCTGCTGAATGATGCAGATCTCCCCATTGCTGGATTCTAATTAGGAGGGTGGACACATGGATCAGTATCCATTCCATTAATCCAAGAACATACAAGTCTACTACTATACATGAGGCATTTGCCAGCACCAAAGTCATGGATGGAAGCAAGGAGAAGTAATTCTGGAAAAAGCAGGTCTTTTAAAAACTAGATTGACTTGTTCCCAAAACATTACCTGATGGAAATTTTTCATGATCATGTTTATAAATTTTTAAGATTATTAAGGATTAGACCACTAAAATAAAGCCCATGTGTCCACATTCATAAAAACTAAATAGAAAAAAAAAGAATGAATCAGGTGGTGTTTCCTAACTTCCTCATTCTCCAGGTGGCCCCTGCCCTGCCCTAACCAGAACTCTCCCAGAGTGTGATGATCTTTCACCTGTCTCAATCTTGCTTGGAAATCACTTCAGCACATTTGTCTTTAATGTCCAAACGCTTCAGAGTTGCATCCAAAAATTCTAAGTACTCATTCCATATCCTGAGTCATAGTTAATTGACTTCTCCAGGATTCTCTTCTCACATCAATATACTGCACACACTGTGCAAAGTGTGCAGTGCATGGATGCTGCCACTTACCCACCTGCTGTTCACATTTCCCATGCTGAGTCATTCTTCCACTGTGACCAGTACTCTGCAAGTTGTGATAAGAAGAGTGTTTAAACCCCCCTCTGGCTAGGAAACAATTTCTTATTTGAACTTCATTAACTAATACCATGGTGGTCCCTGGATGATGCACCCCTAAGAGTCACCGCAATTTGATAATACTACTTGTGAATGTTGTTTGCCGTACATGGGCATACACTCAGCCCAAGCTGCTGCTTAAATCCTTGTATATGTAGGGGGGGAGGTGCAGGCTGATTGATATTCCCATGTATCCATCATTTGGTTCTACAGTTTGGACTCTCAATAGAAAGAAATGGCTGGTCCCTGTTTTAAAATATAATTGAAGCATTGATGGGGCTTTAAGACCATCAGTGTGCCCAGCTCAAGTTCTTTCTACATCTTAAAACTTCCCTCGGGCTGGAGAGATGGCTCAGAGGTTAAGGCACTTGCCTCCAGTGCCTAAGGCCCTGGGTTCAATTCCCCAGGTCCCACATAAGCCAGACCCACAAGGTGGTGGCCCTGATGCACTTTCTCTCTCTTTCTCTCTGCTTGAAAATGAGTAAATAAAATATTTAAAAAAAAAAACTTCCCTCAAAGCACATTGCTCCCCCTCAACATGAGAAAATACCTGGGTACACCTTTATTAAGTCATTCTCCTGTCACTTCTATATAAACACCTACCTCCCAGATCCTCTGGTGGATCTCAAACGTAAGTAGAATGTAACACCAAAAACATAGACATTATTCAAGAAAAAACCAATATAGCTTTCTGTATTCAAGAAAGACTCAACCTTCCTATAGTATTCAGCCATTTATACTGGTAAAGTGAACCAAAGGTGTGGCCTCTGGGACAAGGATGGAGTTACAATTCAAAAGAGACATGTTTGTACCACAGCAGTGACATTAGCTACTGAGAGAATTAAAATAGCTCATGTAAACAAAATGGTTGGAGCAATTTGGGAAAAGAACGGGTAATCATGATCAGTTGCCAATCCAATATACATTGAGTTCTGAAAAACTACCAGAGCAGAAATCCTAGTCAAAGGGTAGCGTTAGTAAGAACAGAGCAGTAGCCATCCATTTCTTGGGATGTAATAATGCCAATTTGCCTGTAAGGTTTTATGTTCTGAACTTTTTTCTTTTTTATGTGCATAGCATGCATATACATATGTATATACATATATATCATGTGTAATATATTGTGTATACATAAACTTGAAAGAAATAAGCCATCCATTTCTAATCAATATCTTAATAGACACTATTCAATCTTGTCTAAAGACTAGTCAAGTTTCATTAGCTGCTTTGTTTTTACTTCAGTTTTTTTTTTTCCTTTGGTGGCTTGTGGGATTGTTTGGTCATTTTCACGAAACTTAGCTGAAGAAGAAACAAGTCTAACTTCTGGAAGCAGATAAAATTCATTTGATCTTATTCCTACATTCCCGTCTTTCTGTGAGATTGAGTTTTCTGACTTCAAGTAAGTCCTCTAATGAATATGCCTGTTATTATTTTAAATATAATAACATGGGTCATTAAGGAATAAAAAGCATAAAGTGTGACCCAATGGCTATTAAAGGACCATGACAGTCCCCTGGAAGCAGGGCTTCTTATAAAGGTGCCAGAAAATGCATGTAAAACCCTAAACAAGCTAGCTGTGGCCATATCTTTGTTTGGCAACCTGAGTGTTCTCTTCACCGAGCCCTGTGCATAGCAGTCCTCAAAGGACAAGTCTGAAGCCAGGGAGAATCACCCACCCCCAAGTCTGACATCAACACCTAGCAAGATTACTCTATTAAAAACTTAAACATTACTCACAAAATATTTGTATAAAGCTTTAAACTAACAACACATGCAGCCTCCTTAAGTGCCTTCAGCTAGTTAAACAATAAAGGTCCTCACCCTTCCCTTCCTGGTCCCCATTATTTCTGTCATCTTCAGAAATACCTGGATACACTTGCATGACAGAGCGTGGATATTGTCACACCTGCACTAAACTGAGACAGAGCTACTTCCTAATACAGAGGCAGAGAGACCAGGAGTGTGGTTGAAATGAAAAAGGGGAAAAAAAAAACCTCATTTCTCTATAAATTGGCTGCTCTGGAGATTAACTAGCAGGGAATCCACTCAGTGAAGTGGGAGACGGCTGGTGCATCAGAAACTGGACATACCTAAGAAGATTCAGGTTGTAATCCCCATGCAGATTATAGGTTCAGTATCTGAAATACAGGAGGGTAAAATGCTCAATACTTTGTATTGAAGTTTCCCTCTGGAGGATAACACTGCTGATTAGACTTTTCATTTCCACACTACCAGACAATTTATCACAGTGCCCTTTCGTCTCCAGCATGGCGTCCTTCTCAGATTTCTTATCACATAGCACAGGTTTATGGTAGAGCTCAGTGGTCGAGTGCTTGCTTGGTGTAAACAAGGCCCTGGGTTCGATCCGCATCATTACCTCGAAAGAAAAGAAACAAAAAGAAAAGGAAAGAAAGAAATAAAGAGAGGGGGAGGGTGGGGAAAAGGAAACCATAACCAAATTGAAGGAGGAGAGAACCAAACAAATACATTATAATTTATTTGTGGTCCAAAAAAATTAGCCATCTCCATTCCCCTTATTATATTTTACTATGTCATCACATAATCTGATCAAATGTTATCCTCAGAAAAAAATTTTGGAATATTGTTGATATCACAGAGTTAAAATCCCACCCCCAACAGGGCACATGGGCCCAGGGTAGTTGAGTTGTCTGATTACCTTCATGTGCCCAATCTGGAAACTGGGACTGACAATAATACCAAATGCCTATGAGTATGATGAGACCAACTGGTGAAGGGCATGGAAAAGCTGAATCCACAGTAAGCACAGAACACTGGTGCTCAGCAAATGTTAGCTGTGGGCATGATGATCATACAGGTGAAAGCAGACCAGGTTGTGGTACTAACTGGTCACTTGACTTTTAGGCTAGCAAATAGGTCAGGTTCCTTCTTAAGCAGAATGCTAACAAACTTAATGACAAGGGCATGCAGGGGTGCTGTCATTCAGTTTTTGATAACATTCAGTTTTGCTCACAAAACTGGCATAACAAAAAGATTAAAAATATATATATATATACAACTGATCAGGGATGGGGAGGGGGGAATGGGGAATTTGGGATAACAACGCATGGTTTGCCCACTAAATAATGTAACTCATTGTGGACAATAAATATATATTTTTAAAAAATTTCAGTTACCTTTGCTACTATACTCACAAATAGCTGGAATATTACATCAGGTTTTCTTGATACCATTTTGTGGCTCTAGTTTCTCAAAGAAACACACACACACTCACTCACTCACTCACTCATACAGCATACATATACAAATTTAAATTTTTGGAAAGCCCAAAATTGCTCCAGCACTATCAGCACTTTCCACCAAAAAAAAAAAAAAAAAGATTCTTTGCATTTTCAAGTTAGTATTTGGATAGTTCTTTTCAAAATTGGCAAGGAAAATATAGACTCATAAGTGATATAAATAATATGATCCCATCATTGAGGTGACATCAGAACTTGGATAACAAAAGCCTTGTTCTCACTCAGGGGCACATGGGCATTGTATGCTTGAGGAATGTGGAATGACAAGAGCCTTAGTGCCCAACCATGTCCCTAGAGACCTAAATCTCTCAACCCTCACCCTAAACATATTTCTCTCTGGATGCTGAGCTGAAATTCATAGTCCATGCTTTTCAGAATAAGGGACTAAAGAGAAGAAAATCCCCATGTGACTGAAGTGAAATTCAATTAGAAGCGATTGAGATGTTCAAAAGCCTTCCTTCACAACATGGTCAGAGGAGTGAGCGCAATGTCTGCCTGAATGTTTGTGGTCCTCCCCAGATCCCAACATAAATGGATGAAGAGGTTCAGAAGCCATGACCCCAGACCTGAAGGAGCTTGTCTGTGAGAACACAGTAGAAAGTACCATTTGTGAAGCAGAGGGTAACTCCTCCCAGACACCAAATTTACTCATTTCTTGATCTTGAACGTCTCGGCTTCCAGAACTGTGGGCGTTTCTGTGGTTTATAACACCTGGTCTACAACATGGTCATAGCAGGTCAGACAAAGACAGTGCCTCTCCCCTAGATGGCACCCCATTGCTCCAGTCTGGAATGAGCAGAAACTCTGCACCAGAAATTATGAGAACAGGATGGGTGCTCCAGAGTGGTCCAAAATCAGATTAAAAAAAAAAAAAAAGAAAGAAAGAAAGCTCTGCAACATGAGGATCAGAAGAGAACTCAGGACCTAAACCCTCAAGATGCACATCAATCTCTGAAAGACATCTACATCACTACTTCTTTAGAAAAATATCTATACAAATAGTTTTAAGTTCTAAATTTTAATCCTGAAGTTTGAATGAAGAGCATATTATCACAGTCTTGATAACCAAAAGCATATGCTTTTTTGGTTAAAAAAATGTCTGATTAAAGCATCAATAGACCATACACACAGAAGCTAGGAAAGACTGTTGGCCACTGACCTTCAACCTAAACAGATTGGCTTTCAACTCATAGATCAGAGACAAGCACGCTCTTGGAAAGCTCTCCATATCGAGGACCTCAAAATCTATCCTTAGTACTGCTGAACATCTTCAGTACTAAGGACAAAACGACTACTCCATGTCTACCTGATTCCATAAGCAATCCTCTCCACAAAATCAATTTGAACAGTATTTGGGAGAATGAATGACTTCTCTTTTGAGAATAACACTAATGATAATATTGAAACATTTTCTTTACATTGATACCTGTTTTTATTTTTAATTCTGTTAGCAGAAAGCAGTCTTTAGCTGAAGTAAAATTACTTCTCTTTGCCATTGGAGGTTAAGAAGAGACAATGATAAAAGATGATGGGTGACTGGGAAGACGGCTCAGCAATTAAATGTGCTTGCTACCAAAGCCTGCCAT
>PVHP010041143.1:0-15558 GCA_004024765.1 Zapus hudsonius | reverse complement strand
TCTAGTAGTAAGACAGTTCATTGCAGTTGACTAGGTTGAAAGTCCATCTCTAAGGATGACCACATCTCCAAGGATATATGTACACGCTCATATGTGTATTACAAATGCACACATAGGAACATCAAGATTACTACTTCTACTCACAGCATTTCTCTGCTTGACTTCCCATTAAGAAAATTTGATTCTAAACTAAGAAAGTTCTGAGAATCTCTTTGAATGTTTTAAGGCTTTGAAAAATCTCAGAGTACCTTTTTTAAATAACCAATTGTATTTAAATCTATAAGTTACTTCATCTACTGCTTGATTCTAAGTTGAACTTTTGTGTTTCTATGTGTATTTTCTTCTTTTTTTCAAAAACACTCTGTTCAATTTATATAATTGTTTTAAAATCTTAGAAACAAAATAAAGGCAATACATGAAAGAAATGTTACTTGAAGCTGACATTGATGATTTACTGAGAAAATCCTTTAGATTGTGTATATGGGTCATGTTAGAAAGTAGATGTTATCCAAAGAAGGTAAGTGTTGGTTATGACACTGACTCTGAAGCCAGTATTGTAAGTAATGTCTGTTAAAAGCAATAGTATATAAATAAAAATTATTAATGTCCCAACACTGACCTAATTTTCAGTGGTATGATGAAAGGCATAAGGTATGTAAAGAGTTTGTTACAATGGCTATTTGCGAAAACATAAGATTCTCAAAGATAACAACATTCATAGGTGTAAATAATAAGAATTATTCTGAAAATTTAGTCCAATTAAAAATACTTTGATTATGTAGTACTGGGAGTTCAGGGAATTTTCAGGCAATCCTAATTTCTCCTGCAACGTTCTCAAAGAAAATGCTCACTTTGATTCTCACGCAACAGAGGTGAGAAGGCAACTTACTGGAGCCAATGAGATGTATGAAGAGACTCAATGATTCCCAACAAAACCTAAAGCAGAAGTACAAAGTAGCCATAATACTCACCCACCATGACTCAGGGAACTGAGCGGAAGAGGGTGTGGAAAGATTGTAAGAGTCATAATGGAAGAGAATATCCAGAGACATTGCCCCCCTCAGCAACAACACACAAGGGTGGGGAGAGGGGCGACCTGGCTGCCTTCTATGCCATCCATAACCCCCTACCCCATGGAACAATCCAGTATGCCCACCAAGGAGGATACCCAGTGGATTGGGGACAGGGAGGAGGGAAATGGGGATACCAATATAATCTTTGCTAATACAGTGTATCTAATTTTGGACAATAAAGATTTAAAACAAAAACAAAAGAAAACAAAAGGTTCAGTGGGGTCTTCTGGGAATATTTTGATAACCCAATATAGAAACCTCTTTTATTGCTTTTTTTTCTCTAGCCCACAGCATAGCTGAAAAAGGAGATGATATATTGCTTCAATAATATAAAAGTATTAAGATTAAATCTGATCTGTAAGTGTGGTAGTTTGACTGAATGTTCGCTAAGAGATTCAAAAGTGTAAGTTTTCTCCAGATGCCTGGCTGGAGGAGGTACCACATAGGCCAGATTTTAAGCTTTCCACAGCCCTAAGGTAATTCTGGGGTAGATGTGAAATTCCAGCTATACATATAAAAAGAACAGTTGGAGCTGAAGTCTGGCGTTCCTGTTGTTGTTTTAGTTAGTTAGACTTGTAGTATGCTGGCTGGAGGTGCTGGGTCTCGGTCTCTCTCTCTCTCTCTCTCTCTCTCTCTCTCTCTCTCTCTCTCTCTCTCTCTCTCTCTCTTCTTGGATCTATGAAAGGGGGCCAGCATCTTTCACCATTCTGAAACTTCCCCTGGATCTGTTATTTCAGGAAATACTTTCCTCCCAGACTATGCTGGTGTGGAGATTCATCCCAGCATCGTGTGGCTGACTACGACAGTAAGAATGATAAGGGGCTAGGAAGATGGCTCAGTGGATAAAGTTCCTGGCATATAAGGATGAGTATCTGAGCTTGGATTCCTACAACCCATGGATAGCTACAGTGTCTAATCCTATGCTGCCTATAGCAAGATGGGAGGTGAAATTCCTCAGAAGCTTGCAGGCTAGCCAGCCTGGAGAATACAGCAGTGACCTATGTCAGACCCTGCCTCAAAGAAGATGGAAAGCACGGACTAACATCTGTGGCCATCCTCTGACATCAGCACACACTGTGTCAGCCCCCCCCATATGTGTGTGTGAGTGTGTGTGTGTTATACACATGCCACAAAGAAGAATACTGAAGCACGAAGACAGAATAAGACAAGACTCCCTACCTTCATAGATCTTGTTAAAAAATGATTATTATAAATGTGAAGCAGCAGAAATGCATTTCTATTTCATGAATATTAATGCATCACATTTTATACAATGTCCACTAACTTAGTGAGTATTCATCTTAAAGAATTAATCTGCAACACTCTCAAAGACTTAACACATTCCATAAAATCTCAGAAAAAGGAAATCAGAGTTCTGGTGACTTTGACGTTGATCTTTTATGATCTTTTATTACTAAACTATTAAATAAATTTGAATAATTGGATAATATGTAGATGAATATCAGTTTTTCAGTATATGATTATATGTGTACATGTAATGTGTGTTTACATATGTACATAGGTACCTGAAAGAATTGTTTTCTGGACCAATCAATACTAGTTACCTCAACTTTTATCAAACATCTCCTATCCAAATTCTGCTTTCTCAGGAAATTGAGCCTAATATGTATTCTATTAAAATGCTTTAGTGATTCATTTATTTTAAAGATGTCATCATGAGAAATTGGATTTTGTGGGACTCTTACTTTATCATAGTGAAATACACTGCTGAAAACATATTTCTCTCCAGAGCCAACCTATGTACATCTGGACTCCTGGACTTATTTCTCAGTGTCAGCTCCTTCTTGAGACCAATTATTATCCAGACACCTTTTAGTAGGGAGGGGGATAATATAACCACTTCAGGTTTGTAAGTTACGTGCTCAAATTGCATTTTCACTTTATATTCAAACTAATTGTCTGGAAAGCACTCTTTGCTCTCAATCTACAACTGGTCACTTTGAATATCATGCAGATATGGCTGAAATACTTTTCTTCAGCCACTCTTTAAAATGAAAGAGGAGGATAAATTACTGAGTCAAAACGGTTCTTGGGAATAAGGTAAATAATTTCTGCTTAAAATTAGGGAGCAGTTTTCCATGTCTACATGGAAATTGGCTGGATTAAGAAACAATTAAATTAAAGGTCTTTCATACTGTACTCAATTGTGAGTAGCACCTCAGTGGAGGAAGGCTTGGCAAGGCAGCCGTGGCCCTACTTCCTCTCCATATTACAGATATGCAAGGACTTTGATAATCAAACTTTGAGCAGTCTTCTATTTCCCGAGATACAATTTACTTTTAACAGTAGCCAGAGACAGTACATTCTTAGTTTTACTGTTCTCTATATGCTCACTCTCATAAGACACTCAGATAATTTAGCTCCCTGTAAAAGTAGGAATAAAAACTTTGAGAAAAAGTAGTAGCTGCTAACTTGTAATGTGATGTCAAATATAGGCAAAGACACTCAGATAATTTAGCTCCATGTAAAAGTAGGAATAAAAACATTGAGAAAAAGTCGTAGTTGCTAATTTGTAATGTGATGTCAAATGTAGGCAAGAACAGTGCTTTGGAAAAAAGCTAACAAGATGCATGAGCTTATTAAATACCATTTCAAGAAAACAAAAGGTTTAAACAAAGAGAGCCTTAATTATACAGAAATAAATAACCTTAGATGACAGAGAAACAATCAGAAGATTTAGATGGCATTTTTTTTCTGGATGCTACATCAGCAATGACATCCAGAAATAAAGTAACCACAACCATATGAGAGGATTAAGCCATCCTTATCCATGGAGGACTACATAGTGCAATATAACAGCAAACAAACAGAATCTACCCTACATACAGAGAACAAATCCAAACAAACTATGATTAATGGAAGAAATTCTTCATTTTAGCATAAGGACATAACTATTTGAGACATTTCTTGAAATGATCTTGCTATAAGAAATAGAATAAATTACTTTTAATGTCCAGAACTGAAGGGAATATCCAGAGGCATTGCCTACCCCATATTGACTGATGCTCTCACAACTCATAACCAGCAGTCACATAGTGAATACCAGCAATTCCACTGAGGAAGGCCCTCTGTGGAATGGGGGCTGGAAGGAGGAAAACAATGGTACAAACTCGTGATTTGTCCATGCAAAGTTAAAATAAAAAAAAATGAAAAAAATATAAAACTATTCAGTAGCATACATGTCCTGACAAGTACCATTTAGTGTTAAAAATAAAGAAACAATCTTACTAAAATCCAAGTCTCAAAGTATGTATGATACTACAAACAATAACATGATATATATAACTACAGCAAATTTCAGGCAGATTTTATAAATTCGCCTTATAGACATGGTTTTAAATGTTATGTTCTTTTAAAACTACTACTGAATATAGTAGCAAAACAACAAAGTATGCATTGCAAATTAATGAAAACAAAATAAATTTCAAAATAGCACAAAAGTACACAAGTTAACGACATGCCAATACAATTTTAATTACTAAAGTTAAGATATGGGATGATGGCTGGCATACAGGCAGGAGATGAACCACCCGGCCTATCATATAGGGCCTAAACGAAACCTATTAGAAAGTACCGAGTTAAACAAGAGACCTACCTCCACAGCAAGTCAGATAACCTATGAAAGGACAATAGAGACAGGCTCCTAGGATACCCAACAAAATCCAAAGCAGAAGCCCAGAGACTCTTGAGATCTCAACAATAAAGCAGACTTAAAACTCACCCACCATGACTCAGAGAACTGAGCAGAAGAGGGGGCTGATTGTAAGAAGAATATCAAGTTATTGCTTCACCCTCTCAGCAGCAACACACAAAGAGAAAAAAACTGGCTACCTCCTGTACAATTCATAACTCCCTCCCTACCCCATGGACTGATTCAGTATGCCCACTGAGGAGAGCACTCAGAGGGTTGGGACAGGGAGGAGGGATTTGGGGTAAATATCACAAAATTTGCTCATACAATGTATCTAATTATTATCAATATATATGTAAAAAAAGAATAATTATTTTATGGCTGAAGAGATGGCTCAGCAGTTAAAGGCACTTGCTTGCAAAGGTTGATGGCTTGGGTTCAATTCCCGAGGAGCCATATAAAGCTGGATCAGTTGCACAAAGTGGCATATGAATCTCAAGTTTGTGGTGGCAAGAGGCCCTGGCGTGTTCTCTCTCTCTCTCTCTCTCTCTCTCTCTCTCTCTCTCTCTCTCTCTCTCTCTCTCTCTCTCTCTCTCTCTCTCTCCCCATACTTGCAAATAAATAAAAAATCAAAGAAATTATGATTTCAATATCAGACAAATATCAGAACAAATTGCAAAACATTAATGTACTGTTTTATGAACATAATAAAAATAAATATTTAAACATTTCACTTGACTTCCTCTATCTCTGGACATTTGACCACTTGTTCCTATTATGCCAACTATTATGCCAACTCTGTTTGGGCTCTAGTCAACTTCTTGCATGCACACCATGGCATCGTGTCTCATGCCCATGCTATGTAGTTCTTGCCTTCCAACAAAGGATTCCACATTCATAATGATTCATGTCTTCATTCATGTATAACCTCAGAATTCAAGGGAATTAATTTTCCATGTACTGTAACCTTGGTCAATGGGAGATAAGAGAGACTGGATATGCACTTTATCTCCCTTTTCCTGAACAAGGTGGGGCTAATATTCATGGATTTAATATAGTTTCATATGCGAAATACATAGTGACCAGCATGGTAACTGGCCTATCCTTATACTGGATTTTCTCCTTTCTTCACTTCTGTTTTCCTTTCCCCCTAATCAATAGGAATTCATCATCTAAATAAATAGTGACACATAACATAAGTGTGCTCTTAGGCCTTGTTCTCTGAAGACTTAGGAATATTCTTAGAACATAAACCAAGAAGGTGAGATTTTTAGAATTAAATTATTCCATGTTATAATAACAATAAAGATTTCAATGCTAATGGTAAATAGGATAATGCAAATTACTGGATAACAGTGATATCACAAGAGGTTTATATTTTTTGCTGACTTGTAATAAAATGCAGGTGAAAGGAAAAGCATTAACATATATGATGTTATGTTGCTTTTAAAGTATGTGAGCAGTAATAAGAATTGTAGGAGCTAACTTCTTTTAATGACATTATAGATGTTAAAAAACTGAAATGCTAAAACTGGGTCAGCCAAACATCAAAGCAAGGAGCAATCTGAATTCCAGAATGGTTTCAGGGAAGATTTTAGGAAGATTCTCATTTCCCCTTGCATCAGGACAGAATAAGCTAAAAATCAGGCTGGGGAATCTACAGAAAAGCAGCAAAGCCTAAACGCTGCTTAAATCCATAGATTCAAGAGTCCACTGTGCAAAAAAGTAAAGTATATGGCCTTATAGGAAAGAACTGGCACCATGAGATTCAAAATAGATTTATTCATGTAGAAAAGTCTAAAGAAGTTTAACTCCCACATTAATTTGAACCTTTCAGGTAATCCTTAATGATAGCCACTAAAAACTAAATAATATAATCTGAGGCACTTTTATCTCCAGATAATGTTTTCCGTCATTTTCTACACAGGTCCCTTCAATGACTAGAGAAGTACAGCTCATTCCCAGGAGGAAATAGCTCAAGAACAAGAGGCATTGACACATCTTACTAATAAAACTGACAGAAACTCTCAAGAAGCAAATGTGTCAGTAGAGCTTCAAGGTCATATGACAAGGCGTTGGAACATAAGGTATATATGGGAAACATTAAATAGAGGCAGTCAAATGAGCTTTAAATTTGCTTGTCTGGAAATAACAGTAATCTATATTTAAAATTATTTAGCTGATATAACTCCTGGGAGTTTGAATATAAAAAATACTAGAACTCTCAATCTTCTTATGATATAGAGAAAGTAATCAGGAAAATCAGAAAAATGGAAATATTAAAATACATTTCTTGTATAAGGCCTGAACAATCACAGCCTGATAAGGATTCTTGAGTGTCAGGTATGAAAATAGAAAAACAATTAATAGAATAAATAAAAACAAAGAAAAGACACAAAGTAAAAGAAAGAGGGGGAAAAAAGTAAAAGGAAAGATTCTTGGGTGGGGCCTAAGGAAGAATAAGAGACTTTCTTAGCCGGTGGGAACTGCACCTGCCAGTTCTGCTAGGGCAGGAGGCCTTGCTGGCTAGTTGGGCTCTCTTGGGTGTCTCTGGAGATGATGCCATAGCTGAGGCCAGGGTGCAGCAGAGAAACTCTATCACAATGCTTGTAGTTACTGCACTGGATATCAGGTTTCCTTGACCCTCAAGGATTTGTGTTTATAGCTCCTGCTCTCAAACATGGGGTAGAAGGACAGTTGTCCTTGAAGGGGAAAGAGAGAAGGAAGAAAGGATAGGCAGAAATCTAACATAAACTACAAAAATAGGAGACTGCCATTCTTCATCAATTTCCATATATGCCAGTTCTCAAATTCAGATTAATTGAAGAGCATAGTCTCCTTGGGGAAAAAAAAAGCCTGCAAGGTCACCTGAAGTATATACAGTAAATATTCCCTTGATTATTTTCCAAAAGGACTTGGAAAGATTTCCAGGGTAACAGAACACCAGGGAATGGAAAAATACAGACATTTTTAGGACAGTTATATAGAAGATACTTTTGTCATAGATCTGAAACACTGTCACAGTTGTGTAGCTAATTGAGAGGGTAGATGGAGTTTGACCCAAGTCCATTCACACTGCTTCTAAGTGTACTTGTATACTTGTTACTAGTTTGTGTTTTCTTCCTATGTTCCCATGTGCACGACCAAAAGAGAAATACTTGTCACCAGGCAGAGCACACACACACACACACACACACACACACACACACACACACACACACACACACACACATTATGGCCTGTGGGGATGCTATTACGGCATCAGGAACCAAGTGAAAGCTATTAAAACCATATGACTAACCTGAGGAAATGATAAAGCAGAAGTAATACTCTACCATGAAATACTGAGATGAGTACCAAAAACAGCATCAAAACATAGAGGATTTGGGCTGTTTGGAATATACCCATCACATTCCCATGTATTCATCTAGATGGGCCCTGAAAATTGAAGGAGATTTTGAAGAAAGGAGAGCATATTTGTATGAATTTGTCCAAGTGGCAGTCCCCGTCACGGCTCCGCAGCTGCTGCATTATGCCATCTGCTACAGAAGCTGCTGTTGGGACCATCGTTTTGTAAATGACAGTAGAGTCACACAGTCTTTGGCATTTGTTATTGGACAACTGACTTTTTGGTACATTGTCCCTAATTCTTCTCAATAAAGAAGATCAAATTCACATTTTGTTCACATGATGGAAGGTCTAGTACACATTTACTCTGCAGGGTTATAATTACTGGGCTGTTCTCGGTTGCATCAGAGAATCCATAGGATATAACACTAAACCAGTTCACTGGTGAAGTTATAATAATTGGATTTGATAAATAGAAAATGGAAAGCCTGGTAGATATCATTGTGTAACAAGTGTCAGACATTTGGAGGTAAACCTTACGAAGGTTGAAGGGTGTCCAGACTCATGAAAATGTGTTAGGTCAGTGAGATGATCAATAGACTATAGAAATAAATGTCCATGAAAATTCAAGTGAAGGGTCTGACCAGCAGACTATAGGGCTCAGCCTGTCTTTGTCAGTCAGAACAACCTACCTGTGGAAACGCTGCTCTCAGTATCTGAAAAGTTCCTCTTCGAAGGTGGCTGCCACACAAGAAGACTGAAACTAAGGGCTTTCCTAACAAGTAAATAATATGAGTCTCCCTGCCTGGTAGGAATTTAGACCATCCAAAGAGATGATTTCTCTTTCAGTCTAAAGCCTTCAACACACACTAATATTCTCTCTCTGGCTCATCTTCATAACCCCCACCAGATTATTGTTTTATATACTTTGCTAAATTTATGGGTAATATCAGATGGAAATATTACTTTCTTATTTTCTATATCCAAAGTTATATATTTTAATATTATTTTTCTTAATATGCAACTTGTTTCTTTTTCTAATATTCATTATCCTATAAGAGAGTATCACATATTACCTATGCATGTTATTACTATTCAAAAATGGAGTTCATTTAGATCGTTATTATAACAAACAATGCTGTGCTTTTCTCATAAGGAAGGAAACATTTGTTAATTATTTATATTGTGCTTTCTGTTTTCTTCTTCTTTATTTACCTTTATTGGTTTAAGGGAAGCCATTGGCTCAATTTGCAGTATTTGTTAGTAAGAAATATTTAATACCAGGCTGTCATTATAATCTTTTTCTGAGAATTGAAATGGATTCTGTGATTCTTAAGTCCATATTTAAGATCACAAGGCTTATTTCTAGAGATGATAGGTGATTTTTAAAGTCAGTCTACAGTAATCTTCTCTCATTAGGAAACACCAAGTCCACATGACCCAGGGCACCTCCTCATTGCAGAGAAGTTCTGACCAACCCATTCATAACACTACTTCTCCCACTTACCAGTCCTGCATTCTCCCCCTCCATAGCTTTCCCAGGGGTCAATCTCATGAATACTAAAAAGTAAACCTCTCCCTAATCTTATTTTCACTATCTGACTCCCAAATTATCAACCTGCATGAGTTACCTTTATTACTTAGAAATGCTTAAGTTGTTCAATTCTTTTATTAGTCAAAATTCAAATTACGTTAGGTTTTATCTTTTGATTTAAGCTTTTATGTCTCTCCACAATGATGATTATCTTTGGATAGGTCAAATATTTTCTTTTGATGTTTAAGTTTTTTATCTACTTGAAATCACTTTTTGGGTAAGAGATGCTTTTTTGCATGGTAAATAAATCTTATTTAGGAATATATCTACCATTTCAGAAGTTATTCCACACATCTTTCATCCCTTAAAACATATTTAAAAAGATTCTATATACTTCTCAGACAATCTTTGCTAGATTAACTTCTCCACACAGTAGTTTTGTCATCAGAAATGCTATCTATTTTCCATTTAATTTTATAGTTTCTTATTGCAAATGAAGAGAACTTATTTTTAACCTTTAAAATTTTTCATATTTAAACTATGATTTACTTGAGCTAATAACACACATTAAAATCAAAAGAAATTGACTTATTAAGAAACACTACTTGAAGGAGAATAGTAAGTTATAAGAATGCTTGTTTGGAAAATAAAAGTTTACTTGAAGATGATTTAAATTTTTTAAATTATTATTTCACTGAAGGCAGTAATAGAGACCTTGCCTAGTGTCTGTAAGTCCCTGGGTTTGATTCCCCTGAACCACAAAAAAAGAAAAATATATAATGAAAATATATAGTGATTTAAATTATATATATATATATATATATATATATATATATATATATATATATATATATATATATATATATGAAGATTGTATAACCCTAACCATTAGCCAGGTACTTCTTTCTCCAATAAAATCGTACATATTTTAATATAGTTACATATAAAAATTCAAATTATCTGTATCCTTGCAAAAAGAATATGGCTATTCTAAAAAGTAACATTTAGAATATACATAAAAAAATGAATAAAGTCCAGATCAATATATCAACAGTCTGCATTTAAGCTATTAATCAATATAAAATGTTTCTATTTGGGATATTTGTTGTTTCCTTTTTTTACAAAAATATTTTTATTTACTTTTTTATTTGCAGCCTGAGAGAGACAGACAAAGAGACCGAGAAAATGAGCATGCCAGAGTCTCTAGCCACAGCAAACAAACTCCAGATGCATGCGCCACTTTGAGCAACTTACTGTACAAGGGTACTAGGGAATACTGGGTCATTAGGCTCTGCAGGCAAATTCCTTAACCAATGAGCTATCTCTCTAGCCTATGTTTCTATTTTCACACTAAATTTTACATATTTAAATGCTTTAATACTGCATTTCTGACAAATGGTGGATATTTTGCCCTTACAAGGGCATCTCTATTCCTTTCTTCTACATTTTGAGTGCTGAGCAGTCTCATGTGACCTCTGGCTTCCCTACTGGATAGTACATGTGCAGAGAATGCACTGACTATCGTGGAGTTATTACAGTTGTTACACAGTAGAGGATCTTGAGCTTAAAAACATATGGACCATAGATAAGAAGAAAAAATATTAGAATACATTTTTATTTACTTTATATTGGCTTTGGCTTGGATGTCTGTTAACATCAGGGTAATGGCCATGGAGAAGAAAAAAAAAAAAAGGATTACCTTGGTAAATACCTAAATGACCAAATCTTCAGGGTAATAGAATGAAGATGAAATCAGGTGAGAGGGGCAAGGAAATATCCAGATTCACAGTAGGCTTTTGGTTTATGCAGACAGGTTACATGGCAATTGCTGAGTGAGAAGCTCTGGAAGGAGTCAAGCTTTAAGAGCATCCTCTGCATTCATACTTCTGGTCTGAATATCCCTGCCCTTGGGCCATTTGTATTTATGCAAAGATAGGCGATTTTAAGTCACCCTCTAATTAGATTGGCTACTGCCTTGATAGCAGAAAAAGGGAGGAAAATAACTAAAATGAAAATTAGAAAATCTGAAATGACTCCCTTTTATTACCAGGAGGAAAATTTATATAATGAGAAAAAATTATAACTTATTTGGACTCAAAAAAACTTTTTTCTAGATAAAATAACATATATAAAATCAATTAAAATAGATAAAATTAGATTATTTCTCTAGCTTAAAGTTTAGGGATTGAAAACACATGAATGCATCAATGACTAAATTAAAAATAATGCACCAGAAGCTTATTTTCTGTTACATTTCCAAATTATTAGGATTTGAGAACAAGTAAGTGAGAACATTTGGGAAAGAGGGCTTCAGGGATTTCGGGAGGGTAAGAAGTTTCCGAATGTGTCTTTGGGCAAAGAACATGAAGGCAACAGGAGATCAATGAAGGATTGTAGATCTGGAGTGGATATGAACATGGATGAAGACACAAAAGAAAATGATCAAACATGGCCCTAAACATTTGGGAAGTGGAAATGAAGACAGGTTCCTAGATTGTGCAAGCAAGAGAGATGAGAGAACCTTGTGGACTTGTAATTCTCATGTTCTCTGGGTATAACGATGAGCCATGTGAATATAAGGCTTTATAAAGAAGCATTTACCTAGCGATGTGTTTGCCTCTAGAGCAATGTTTACCTAAATTCATTCATGGATGGAGGATTCTGCTTTGTAACTAATGCCTGGTTCACCTCTTCTCATGTATATGCCTTACTTCCTAGAGCATTGATATTTGTCCAAAATAATATAGACAGTTCAGGAACTAAATAAACAAGAACAAGTGAACAATAAGGCTTTAGGAGTTCATGCCTCAAACTCATGGAGAATGCTCAAACTTTCCATATCTGCTGAACCAGAGCACATTTTAATCACAGTGACTTAAGAATAAAATCATCAGTGATTAAAAAAAAATTCTGGTGAGCCACACGCGGGATGAAGGGTGACTAGTTAGTAGGTTCTTTAAAATAGCACAGGCTCCTTATAATACTACAACTACGAGATAAAAGCTGTGTAAACCAGCAGTTTATGGATGAAAAGAGTTTATTTCAGCTTACAATCTCAAGCTGGAGTTTTATCATAAAAGGGAAAGCATGGCAAGAACATACAGTAGGGCATCACATTTTGTCACATCATTTGGGACGAAGCAGAAAGAGTGAGGTAGCAAAGGCAAGCTGGCATGGGCTATAAAACCCCACGGCCTGCACACAGGGATCCAGCTCCTGCACCAACACTCTCCCATCCATAGGCAACACCAGCTGGGGATTAAGTATGAGGCTGAATCACAAACGTATGAGACTATTGGCATATTGTGTATTCAAACCCTCATAGTGACTAACATGTACTTTTTATTGATGTAGAAATCCATGTACACAAACCCCATGCCTTCAGTTATTACTGCAGCATCTTTGATGGTTAATCTTTATTGCCATTTGATTGAATGAAGACATTACCTGTGAATTTGTAAAGCATACCTCTGGATGTATATGAGAGTGGTACCATAGAGGATTAACTCAGGGAGAAGACATGCCCTCTCTGGAGCTATGGAAGAACAAAAGAACTCTTGAAGCTATTTTCTCCCTTTGCATCCAAGCTGTTGTAATAAGAGCTTCTCTCTCTACCACTCCCTCCAGGTCATGATGGACTGAAACTCATAAAACTGCAAGCCAAAATAAATCATCTTTCCTTAAATTTCATTTTAAGATATTTTGTCACAATGATACAAAACACCTATGAATCTCACAAAAAATATTCCTAAGAAGGGTCTGGAGAGATGGCCCAGTGGAAGAAGTATTTTGCTGGGTAAATATGAGGACCAGAGTGCAAATCCCTAGAGCTCATGTAAATGATGATGGTCATACTGGCCTGCCTGTAAACCTGCACTCAATAGGCAGAGATAGGATTTCCAGGACAAGCTGCCGAGTTAGACTGCCTCTCAATTAGTGAGTTCTGGGTTCAAATAGAGATCCAGCCTCACTGAAGAAGGTGGAGAAACCATCAGGAAGACACCCACTGTCATTCTGAACTCCATGTAGATGTGCACCCACATGCACACATACCCATTCACATGGGTTGACATGCACACAAACAGGCATATAGGCACACACACACACATGTCAGGGGCGAAAGACTGTGGGGGCCTTTGGAGGCACACCCTGGCTTAGTCTTGGACAGCACCTGACAGCCTGCCAAGAGGGGCTTGGCTTAATGAGTTTCAGGAGGTATTCCTGATTGGCTATTTGCACATCATACCCACAGGTTCTTATCATAGACCAATAAATAGCTCCCTGATTGGCAAGGAGCTCTCTATATATATTCTGTAGCATATCTGCAAGGGGTATGAGCAATGAGATCTGAGAGAGCAATAAAGAAAGAATGTGCATTCCTCCACCCATATGGGATGTGTATGTGTTTGTGTGTGTGTGTGTGTGTGTGTGTGTGTGTGTGTGTGTGTGTGTGTGTGTGTGTGTTTTATCATTGCCCCTGTGGGCAGTGAGCAGTGACACACACACACACACACACACACACACACACACACACACACACACACAAACAAATGAAAAATATTCCCAAGCATACAGAACATCTGTCATGGGACTTATCAGTTCCTGTTTCAAATGCCTTCTTAAATATTTTGTCTCCTTACATACAGGTGCCCACTTTGCACCTTTCACACTGTACTCTCATGATCAGGGTGTCCTCACACTTATAGTAATTGTTTGGCATTTGTACTGTCAAGATGAAATTATAGGAGGCATCAGTGATACACATTAGGAAATCAGTTATGTAATAGCATTAGGCTCTTGAAATAGACATGGCAAGATCAGTGTACAAAACAAAAGCAAATTAAGATGTAAGATGGACCCTCAGAGAACACCTATATTTTGCTGTGGAGAAGAGAGGGAAACAGGAATCACTTACCAGAATGTGCAGCATGGTCTAATGTCACAGTGTAATGGGATATGCAGTGTTCACTATACAAACATTGAAGAAAACAAGCCCCGGTCTTCACCCTAAGTATTTTTTTTAAATATATATTTATTGTCCATAATGAGTTACATTATTTAGTGGGCAAACCATGCGTTGTTATCCCAAATTCCCCAATTCCTCCCCTCCCCATCCCTGATCAGTTGTATATCCTCCTCCGTGGGCTCTCTGTATTAGTCCTTGTGGCAAGGGATCCTGGATATCCTAGTACTCAGCCTGGTCTTCCTGGCCCAAGTGTGTTGTTACTGATGGGTGCCATGCCTCCGGACCGTCTCCCCCACCACGGCTCTCACAATCTTTCTGCCCCCTCTTCCGCTCAGTTCCCTGAGTCGTGGTGGGTGAGTATTAAGGCTGCTTTAATGTTGCGAGCTTAGAGGTCCTTGTGTCGAAAATCCATGGTTTCTGTCTCAATGGCCTATCCTGTGTTGATTGAATAACTGTGGTTATACGTCCCTTGTTCATCTGTCATTGTCTGCTGGGTTCCCTATGGATCCTCCCTGATATGACTGTGGTGGCTCCTCTCTTGCCAGGATCTCATCCATAGAAAGAAGTTATAGAAAGAAGTGAGATGTTAGGAATGAGGGGTAAGGGAAGGGGGGAGGGAAATGGCTTAAGCAGGAGACCAATCCAAATTAGGTTCAAAAACATAAAATCCTCACGAGCATACTGTAACCTAAACAGTAAATAGTGGGCTTCAACTGGCAAGAGGGGTCATGAATAGCAGGGGAGAATGTTTAAGTCTGTGAATAATTGAGCAGTCTGAAAGCCCCCGGTCCCAGTCACCGGTCCCTTCCCTCACTGAGCTGTTGACCAAAGTGACCCATGAGGTTCCAAAAACAAGACAGAATTCTGTCAAGGCTCTTGAACACCCTCCCCAGGTCTGAGACGAAATCCTGTTGCTGAAGAAATCGCAGAATACCATCGATCTTCATCGAGAGTCCCAGCGAGGTCTGGAATGGTAACCAACCCC
>PVHP010041142.1:0-15567 GCA_004024765.1 Zapus hudsonius | reverse complement strand
TGCTCCCTGGCTTTATTCAGTCTCTTCTCAGTCTTACTTTTGCAGGTAGGTCCCCTGGGTCCTGAAACAAGTCCCCTCCTGCCACCCTCACCTTGTGGCTCCTTTGCTCATATCTCACCAGAGCTCTTATCATCTCCTGACATGTTATATCCATTGCTGTGTTTTCTGTCTGCCTCAACCAGTGAGGACGTAAAATCTGAGGCCAGAGACTTTCCTTTGGTTTCTACTGCCTCTGCATTAAGGAATGAATCCAAAATATACTAGACATGTACTGAGTATGTATTACACAGCGTTGAATGACTTTCCCACCTGTATTCAGCAAAAGATGAAGAAGTCATTTTGTTTAAAAAAATAGGCAACCTACAGATAGAAGAAAAACAAACAAACTGAAAAAGAAAAAAAAACCTTCAATTAGTTTGGGGGAACGAAGGACAATAATTACCTCAGGAAACTTGAACCACGGTCAAGGTTGCAATACAAAATGCATCGTGGTTCTGTGGCACGTGTCATGGCAACCATGGTCCAGGGAGAGAGGAAACCGATGATGAGCTAAGAAGACCGCTTTCTCCAGTGAAAAGTACATCGGGATATCATCAATTTTTAAACATTTTAATAGTGAAAATTTGTGGGGGCTGGAGAGATTGCTCAGTGGTTAGGCACTTGCCTCCAGTGCCTAAGGCCCCGGGGTTCAATTCCCCAGTACCCACATAAGCCAGACCCACAAGGTGGTGGCCCTGGTGTGCTCTCTCTCTCTCTCTCTCTCTCTCTCTCTCTCTCTCTGTGTGTGTGTGTGTGTGTGTGTGTATCTGCTTGAAAATGAATAAATAAAATATTTTTTAAAAGATTTAAAAAATAGTGAAAACTTGTGTATGTGGTATGTATGTTTCTATGTATGTGGACACACTTAGGTTTTGGGGTACCTGAGGGGTGTATGTGTGTATGGGCGTGTTGTGGAGGTATGCGTGGGTGCATGTGGAAGCCAGAGGTTGACATCAATGTCTTTGTCAGTTAATCCCCTTGTTATTTTTTGACACAAGATCTCTCCCTAGAGATCTTCTCCTAGCTAGAGAAGCTGGCTGATGTGCTCTGGGGAGGCTCCTAGCTCTGCCTCCCTAGCTCTGGGGTTGTAGGTGGGCACCGCCATGTCCAGATTTTATGTAGGTGCTGTGGATCCTGACTCAGGTCCTCACACTTGTGCAACAAGTGCTTTACCCACTGAGCCAGCTCCCCAGCCCTTGAAAACTTGTTTTTAATCCAATAAAATCTAAGAGTGCTAATAAGAAAAATAATTCAAAGTCCGTATTTAGATCCAATTCCCTTCTTTAAAGCTCTCAATGTAACGTGGACTTCCAAAGTCTATGGGAATAATCAGGTTGTAAAGTTTCAACCTTCGTCCATCTCTGAATCTGTGCTGTTTCTCTGTGCTGTGCAGTTCTGCACTCTCTGGGCTCTCCTGGCTTGCTCGTGTGAGGAGCTGCCCTCGGAGGGCACCTCTGAGTGCCTTGCAGTCTCAAGATGCCCCTCAAAGCAGCTCATTCAGAGGCTTCAAAGGGGAGCCGGAATAAATTTTCTTTTCAAAAGTGCATCACTAATGACCTCCATCAACACCTTGAATTTCTTTTTTACACGACCAGAAAGGACATTTTAAAAAAATCTGAAAGTTACAATCAACAACAAAACTGTTCCTAATTCAATAACTCCACGTAACAAAACATTTCAAATGCAGCTGCTATTTTTTACCCATTGTCCATTTTGTGAGGATGGGAAAATGCCAAGAACAGACGTTCTTGAGTCGTGCTAGAAATAGATCATACAGTTCTCTTCAGCATCCAGACTGTATAAGGGCACAGAAACGCACAAGAACAGCATACACCAGCCAGACTCTGAAAATAAAACCGTGCCCAGCTACAACCGCCAGATTGCTGGTGCCAGTGCAAGGACAAGAGAGTGTGCACAAGAGCTGCATCTGTCACACACACACACACACACACACACACACACACACACACACACACATGTGCACACGCAGGAATCCTCACATTGATTTTTACAGTTCAGATCTTGGAATTTGAGCTGGAAAGACGGCTCAGCGGATAATTAACATGAGCATGATGGCATGAGTTCAGTTTCCCAGAACCCACAAAAAGCTGAACACTGAAGAATGTGTTTCCTTATACAAGATGGGAGGCAGAGTTAAGAGACACCCAGCAGCTCATGGGCCAGATAATACAGAAGCAAACAAGAGAGATCCTGTTTCAATCAAGGTAGACATTAAAGGATAATACCCAAGGTTATCCTCTGACCTCCACACACATCATGATGCATACAGAGAGAGAGAGAGAGAGAGAGAGAGAGAGAGATTTGAGGCTGTAGAGATGGCTTAGCAGTTAAGGTGCTTGCCTGCAAAGCCTAATGACCTGGGTTCGATTCCCCAGGACCCACATATAGCCAGATGCACAAGCCCATTCTCTCTCTCTCTCTCTTTCTCTCTCTCTGTCTCTCTCTCTCTCTCTCTCTCTCTCTGCTTGCAAATAAATCAAAAATCAAAAATCAAAGCTGGGCGTGGTGGCCCACACCTTTGACTCTAGCAGAGAAGGATCGCCGTGGATTTGAGACCACCCTGAGACTACATAATGAATTCCAGGTCAGCCTGGGCTAGAGTGAGACCCTACCTTGAAAATAGACAAATCTTAGAATTTTATGTAAAGAATGGAGGAGAATTCGTCTTAACCTTAGTCCTAACTGCTCAGCATTTGGCCATACAACCTTTTTTGAAGCAAGATTCCCAGTCGGTCCTGCATTCCTGCACTTAATTGACCATCAAGTAGTTGAATAGCAGACCTTGAAAATGCGGCAATTAACTAAAAAGTAGAACCTGAGCTCCTCCCAGTTCAACTCTAGGCTTTGAACTAGGAGGAAGCTCGGTCATGGAGTCTCTGTAGAGACATTTTTAGGACAGGAAGTTTCCTAACTAAAATCATCCCTTACTTTATTGCCAGGTAGGGAATTATTCCTTTGATCTGCTCCTTTGAATTTCTACCGGTTGACAGAACGTCATTTACAGTCACCCAGAACAGGATTAATTCATTTTCCAGATGACCATGCCTCCCCTTGGCCTTTTTTCATTCACGTTCTTAATCTCTGGTTCCTTCAGAGACTGTTAGGAAAACTAAGAAGAGAGGCTTGAACTTGCACAATTAGGCGGTGCCACAGAAAGAGTCCTCGGCTTGGACGCAGAAGAGCAAAGCTTGAGTCTCCACTATGTGACCTTGGACTAGTCGCATACCTTGTGTCTCAGTTTCTTTCCCTCTAAGACAGGTATGATAATCAGTAGTGGCAGTTGCATCACAAGCCTTTACTCTGGAGGAATCCTAAAGGCAAGGACCAGGCTCTTTCCCTCCACTCCCCATCTTGCCCACTTCCACATCTCCATCAGATGCTCACGATGCTGGCTGGCTTCCTGGCCAAGTCATATTTTTGCTTCTGTATTGGAGAGGGGAATGAACCACACAGCCAGAGTTTCGCCACCTGAATTGTGTTCTCATTTTCATAGGACTAGTTCTACATGGAATAGAAACCCATTTGCTTCTCCTTACTCTCTGGCCTAGCTTCCCATCTGACATCTGAAAACCCACGCCACACTTTGGTCCCAGTGACCAGGGCTGAAAGGGAGGGAAAGGACCCCCTGGCTTGGTCAGTGGACAGCAAAATCGCATGTACTCTGAACTCCAACGGGCACAGGGCTGCTTTGGGGAGTTTTCCTTCTTGTTTGCAAACAAGTTCCTCACAAACTTCGTGAGTTCCTGAAGGCTTCTGAGGCTCAGAAAAGTTCTGACTTGCACATCGCAGTGTCCTGAGGAGCTCTGTCAGTCAGCTTGAACAGTGCAGTGGGTGGTTCCCGGTGCTCAATAGCTTATGAATATTTAAAGGTAATAAATGTCACAGTAAGTGTTTAACGATCTTGTTTACATGCAGAAGTCCTTGAGAAGGGTCTGTTGAAGATGAAGCTGATGCCAATTTCAAAACGTCTTTATTCTTCCCCGTGCTTAGGGACAGGAAGATGTCCTTTAATACCACAGAGACTTGGGATGCTGAGTCCTGAATCTGGAAAGTGGCATACATAGGTGATTGCATTTGTTCTTTGCAGTTTTAATGACTTTTTTTTTGACATTTTAAATGACATTTTTTCAACTCATAAAAAGATAAAATTTCAAAAGAAAACTCCTCCATCTTCAGTTTCAACACTTTGAAGTTGAGGTGAGCCTTTTAATTTCATTGAGCCCAATCTTCTCTCTATCACCTCTGTCTGGGCAGATGTGAGGCTCACACGGCTTAAGTTGAATGAGGCGGTTGTAAAGTACTGG
The DNA here is from genome assembly GCA_004024765.1 of Zapus hudsonius. Lineage (NCBI taxonomy): Eukaryota > Metazoa > Chordata > Mammalia > Rodentia > Dipodidae > Zapus > Zapus hudsonius. The sequence continues at coordinate 11,203 of PVHP010041142.1, read as the reverse complement.
ACACACAGTGATTGACCATTGCTTATTATCAAATTAATAATGCTCGATATATTCGCTGTGTAAATCAGCTCATACAGGAGGACTTCACCTCCAGCAAGTGAGCCATTCATTAAAACGTCCAACACTCCAGACAGCAAGAGACTGTTTTAGGACCTAGAGTGAGAAAATACAGGTAAAAGTCACAGAGGCCCTATCATTTAACGAGCTGGTCATTTGTCGTACAACAACGCTCCTATCCACCCTGAGTAAAGATCTGTACTGGGGAGGAAAGAGCACAGAGCTTGACTGGAATCAGTTGAATGTCAAGTCATCCACCATATGCGTTTCCCCGTGGTCAGGTTCCCCTCAGAGCTCGGGATTCCCTGTCTATGTACTGAGAGTGAGGAAAAGGCTTTGCTGTTCCTGTGGGAGGCCTGCAGAAGCCATGAGATGTGACTATGTTCAGTTTCCATTAATACACACAAAAATTTGCCAGCCGGGTATGGTGGCACACACCTTTAATCCCAGCACTTGGGAGGCAGAGGTAGGAGAATCACCCTGAGTTTGAGGCCACTACCTGAGATGACATAGTGAATTCCATGTCAGCCTGAGCTAGAGTGAGACCTTGCCTCAAAAAAAAAAAATGCCAAAAAGTATTGACTTGGAGGAAGAAAGTTCACTTCACAGTTCTGTGACTCCTCACCTGCTGCAGCACAGGGGCGAAGAAGCAGGCCCCTACCATAGTCACCCCACACTGAAAAGTCACCATTTATGTTGCACAATGAGTATCTCTGTTTGCTTGTTTCCTATGATCATCTGGACACTTTCTTTCTCCCTCTTGCCTGAGTTCCTGTTGACCTGAAGAGAGAGCCACCCAATTAACTCTTTGGTCCAAAACGAGCCTTACAGTAAGAATGCAGATGATATCATGAAAGCCAGTGCACAATAAAATATAAAAGTAATCGGGAACATATATAAAGGCTAAAAGTCAAAAGGGGTGGGGGCTGAGATAAGGAAGAATAAGGTTAAATGAGTCTAAAAGATCTCTCATCTAGCTGGGGTTTACTTGAAAAGCAAAAGCAAAAGAGACACCTGTTGGTTATACAGTATTAGTTCTCAGAGGAAGAAATGCGGAGTCTATTCTCAAGAGGTAGAAAGCATTTCAGCAGCTAATACATCTCTTAAGTCTCTATGAGGTATAGCAAGTGACGGAGTGAGAAAATACTTCAACAGCTTCCTTATAGAACCAGACAGTTCTATAAGGAAATTTTTATATCATTTCTCAATAGAGGGTGAGGACATAGTTACCATATACAAAGAAAATATGATGTCATTGAAAATTGGTTTGGTTAAATCCAGGAGCAGCATCTACTATCACCTCAGATAAGGTTTATCTTGAAGGCTAAGGGACTACCCAAAGGGGTTTAGTAAGAAGGAGTTTGACCCCTTATCTTAGCTCAGTAAGAAAGAGTGTGTAAAACAATCAATTAGTGATGTCTGACATGGGCATGAGAATTAGGGGAAATGGTTGAGATTGCATGTTTATCTCTTATCTTTAAGTGAAAAGGGACTCAGAGACAAGAATTTAGAGGAGCAAAAATAATAACTAAAGCAGAAAAAAGTAGTGCTTTGATATAACAAAGCAATTTGTAAAAATAAAATAGAAGAGGGCTTTCACATATTGCATTTTATCAAATCTAAAATTCCATCAAGTGTCAGAAATGCACACACATCTTAAAAGAACAAAGCTTAGTAATTAACCTTTGCTTCTATGTTTCCTTAATATCCATGTGTCTTAGAAATAAGGCATATTTTGATTGGTTAACAGAAAATCAACCAAAAATTATATCTCACTGTAAATGGTGAGGCTATGTTGTGTAGGCCTAGAACTGTATTTCTTTTTTTATTTTTATTTTTAATTATTTTTATTTTTTTTTTGTTTTTTTGAGGTAGGGTCTCACTCTAGCCCAGACTGACCTGGAATTCACTATGTAGTCTCAGGGTGGCCTTGAACTCATGGTGATCCTCTTACTTCTGACTCCCAAGTGCTGGGATTAAAGGTGTGCGCCACCATGCCAAAAAAAAAAAAAAAAAAAAAGATAACTGTATTTCTGAGCCATCACTGGGTCTCTCTCTATCTGTGTGTGTGGTACAGTGTTCCAGTGCTGAGGGAAGGAGATAATCTCCTCCCAAGAGTATTTCCACTAATCCTTGCTGTGTGTTTGATCTGATTTAAGGATGTGTCATGGAGATAGGAAGCTCCATACTGAACCCATAAATTTGTACCTTAGAAATTCCAGATTCTTTCTTCTCATTGGTTAGTTTTGTGTTTCAGAACATAATCTGTGAACCTTTCAAAATATATTTTTCCCAAAGGCAGAATGCATACATTAAATTACCTCAAAACATTTCTGATAAATCTTGAGCTAATGTTGGAGGCTTCATTTAAGTGTTTCCTCCATAGTAGGTACTACCTATGGGAAGGTGCTGCTTTTCCAGTCTCTGAATCCTCTGCAACTTGTGATTAAGGGAGCACTCCACTGAGCACTGTTAATTAGTCCCACAATTAACACGGAGACCTCTCAGCAAGGGAACTGTGTGCCCATGTCCCACAAAGCCTGGCTTAGTCCTGCCTGGGGCTGCCTGGAATGAATTCTTTCCATGGTGAAGCACCCCCAATGATCAAAATGGGACAGCCTGATTTTGCAGGGTTTCTCAGAAAGGAGCCAGGATGTGGTTCCTCCAAATGTAAGAGATAATACAAACCAGCACTAATGGTCCAGGAATATGTCCTCAAACTCCCCACTCTCCAGGTATGCACAGTCTTATTCCTGTCACTTAAAAGTCCAAGCTAAGAAATTATAGTTTCTGTAGGTGACATCTCTGGAAAATAACTACCTAGAGAAAATTCCAGCCCCACCAGGTATCTCTCTCTCTCTCTCTCTCTCTCTCTCTCTCTCTCTCTCTCTCTCTCTCTCTCTCTCTCTCTCTCTTTCTCTCCGCCTTTTTACTGTGGCAGGCACCCCAGTGGGGATGGCACCACCCAGTACTTTCTCCAGAGAAGTATGTAGCCTAACAAAGGAAAATATAAAATAACGCAAAAAGGTGGGAGGGGGATCACTGTGAATTATAACATAAATAACAGTGGCCACTTTTCATTTCTAAGGCAATTGGGCCTCATATAATTTATATCAGGATTCTGTCATTCCTAAACTCCTCCCCTGATCTTGCTGAGATAGTCAGGGGAGGCAAAAGCTCAAATTCCAAAAGTCTGCCAATGTTTTGTTTCTGCTCAGTGATAGGCTTGGAGTAAATGACCCATTGTATAGCAGTACCTGTTATTGATTCACTGGACATGGATGGGGGGGGGTTTCTGAGAGGAGGGGAAGTTGAGAGGAAGCCTGAAGAGGTGAGGCCTTATGGCAGAATTAACATGCACAGATGCCTTAGGATGAAATGGCTGAAGGGATAAAAATCAAAGACAAGGGAACTGTGCCCCACATCTGGAGTAATAGAGACAGACCAAGCAATAGAAGGTACCAGGAGCCATTCACTGAACCATGGAGGCAGGGTTGATTAAAAAAATACAATCCATTCATTCTCCCAATTCTCCTCCCTCCACCCCCGCAGAGAGATGGAAGGTATTTGAGGCTCCCACTACCTAGGGATGAGGCTCAGAGGGGTCAAGCCAACTTAATTTGAATGTCCAAGACAGAGAACCTTTACTGGCTGCCAGGTTATATATAGAACCAACTACAGAGGCAGGAAAGGTAGCTCAGTGGGTAAAAGCACTTGCTGTGTAAGCATGACAACCTGAATTCATATCCCCAGACCCCACATAATGCTGGACACAGTAGCAAGCACCTGTAATCCCCACCCTCCTAGAGCAAGATGGGAGGTGGAGACAGAAGACTCCCAGAACTTTGAGAAACAGCTAGCCTGGCATATGCAGAAAAGGCATACTATGGGAAGCAAAGACACACCTCAGGGTACTCCATGACCTCCACAAATGCACTGTGGCATATGCTCACCCATACAGACACACACGCTGAAAGAGAAACACAAGAATGCAGCACAGGGTGAAGGATGCTCTAAAGAAGGCTGACAACATTCTGTGAATTTGCCAGCTTTGAACTTACTACAGGAAGCTGTGCAATCGTCCTGTCCTATGGGTTGTAGTTGGGCTTTTAACCAAAAACCCCACTGGATAGTTTTTGGTAATTCTCTCTCTCTCTCTCCTTCTCTCTCTCTCTCTCTCTCTCTCTCTCTCTCTCTCTCTCTCTCTCTCTCTCTCTCTCTCTCTTACTCTCTCCCTTCTCTCTCTCTTTCCAGAGAGGTTTTCCAAGTGCTATGTAGAATTCAGGCTATAAAGGCAAAGCTTCCTATTCCAGACCTCTGCCCTGAGACAGGCTGGTTGAGCTTCCTCTATAAGCTACCAGTAGGTGTGGTTCTGAGTAGTGAATAGGAAATGTTGTGTGCTTCTCAAAGTTCTGTGGCCCTGAGAACCATCTGTGAAGGCTGATTCACAGGAACCCAGCTGGTCTCCCAGAGTAAGTAAGGCTGAAGGTCCAGAGCACAGTTAAAATAGTAAGTCCCTGCAGCTGTTCTCCTGGAAGGCAGGTGGAAGCTGCCCCACCCCTACCTCAGAGCCTGTGGGTCAGTGTCTGCCCTTGAGCCTGTCCATTGGGCCCAGATGTTATGAACTGTTTTCTCTGTCCAAAGCATCTGGGAATGTCTGCCATAACTTCACCGACATGAGAGGAGCATGGGATTTTTCTGGGGAGTAGCTGCCAGTTACTTTTAGTGACCTTCCAGGCAGCCAAGTTTAAGTCCATGTCGAGATATTAAAACCAGACTACCCCATCTATACCAGTTCCAACATTACAAGTGTGCATACTATCAGTTAGGCAATAGCGTTTGTACAGAAAGACGCTCTATTCTATTTATTATAGCTTGTCACCAGTATTATTACTATTGTCATCATCAAAAAACTGACCAAGGTCTCTGAGCTTCAATAAAACTGGGTGACTTAAAACCACAGAAATATTTTCCTCCCAGTTCTCATAGCTAGAAATTCAAAATGAAGGCTCTTGCCAGGGCCAGCTATCTTGTTGGGGGCTCTGGGGGAGAGTCTTATGTTTCTCTTATGACTGTGGTCTTTTACTGACCCCCCCCAACACACACACCACCACCTCCGTCCCCAGGTATTCCTCTGCCTCTGCTTCCATCTGCCCATAACATGCTGCTTTCTGTGAGGGAGAGTGCCCTATGCTTCCCTCATGGCTGTGGTGGTTTACTGCCCATGCCCACCAGGTGTGGTCTCTGCCTCTACCCACCACAGTGCTTTCTTCTCTGTGGATCTGTTTACATGAACCTCCCTCTTTGGGTAGGTTCCCACCCCTAATCAAGGAGGATCTCATCCTAATGATGCTCCAACTATAATGGACCTAACTCCATATAAAGTCACATCTGCAGGTTCTGGGTGGATATGAATGGGGTGGAGCACAAGTTCCTAATATGCAATGAGAACTGAAAATGGGAGAAATGGAATATACCAAGTCCTCTTACATTCTGTGTCCCATGAAAATCACCTCCATGTAACCATCTGTCAGTTATATAGATGAACAAACTGGAGTCTCATAGTCACATCAGAAATGGGGACTCAATGTCCTTAGTTCTGTCTACAACAATGCCTTTCCTACATTTCTGCCCTAAGTCTTAGAATATACAATCTTTTGCATGTTTCAGTGTGTGAATTCAGTCTTACCAAACTAGGTTAGACATTCTGCCTGGCTTATAAGTAGAAACAAAATGGTTTGCAACTCATATACTTATCATAAGGATTCAATGAGAAGCTGGAAAGCTTCTGGAACGTAGTAAGTGCTCAGGTAACATAGACAATGTGGTAACTGCAACTTTTCCATCGACGACTTCCTTGGAGTCTCATTGCACAAACACAAGACACACTGGATGATCAGTGAAGGTGGAGAATGGAAACCCGGGTTCCATCACTGCCAGTTCCATCACCCATGGCCACTGCCTTTGCCTGTCTTCATGCATCATGAGACTGGGCTCCACTGAATTCTGCAGCCATTCAGAGAGCAGCTCCTATGTGTCCACACTAGGCGAGGCATTGAGAGCCCAGGCACAGGGCTGCGAGGCGGAATGAGATGCAGTCCCCGCCATCAAAGACCCTGCAGTGTTGTGGTGTGCTAACAGTGAGCTGACATTCGAGCCTCAGTATGATGGATGCTCTGGAGGAGGGGAAAGGGCTGCACTCTGACAGGAGAGGCAGCATGATGGATTCCGCCTGGGGTGCACAGAAGAGCTCTTGCCGAGATGCTATTAGAATGGCGCCTCCCAGAGAAACAGGGTTCCTATGGGTGGGAATGGGATCCAGGGCAGAAAAAGAGCAATGCACCCAGACTGGAAAGTTCAAGTGACTGGGATCTGAGCTTCCTGCTCTCACAGGAACAGCCTAATGGAGGGTGTGGTGAGGAGATGACAGGGACATGGGCCGAGGTGGAGCTCCCCATCTCTGGAGCACAACAGAAAGGACACACTTCACACTTTTGAGTCCATGTGTTTCCACCCCACTTCTCCCCACTTGCCAATGAGGTTCTCCAAGCGAGTGACTGAGCTCCCTTAGGCTTCCATTTTATCTATACTGTGGCCGTAATAATGTCTTCCACTCAGGCTTGCTCTGAAGATTAAATAAAGTAATGAAAAACACAACACCCAATACAATACACAGTAACTATTGGTGTTCTTTTAACAATTGATCTATTATTTGAGCAAGCATTGACTTTTCTCAAATGAACATTGATCAGTTTCATAAGGAGCTGATTTTTTTTTTCACCAGACAGTGGGAAGTCCCTGGTGTTTTAAAGTAAGAAATGAGTTTCAGGGCTGGAGAGATGCCTTCGAGGTAAAAAGTGCTTGCTTTCAAAGCCCTGATGGCCTGGGGTCCAATGTCTCAGTACCCACATAAAGCCAGATTCAAAAAGCAGCACATGCATCTGGAGTTCTTTCATCTGGAGTTCTTTTGCATGGCAGGAGGCCCTGGTGCACTCTCTCTCTCTCTCTCTCTCTCTCTCTCTCTCTCTCTCTCTCTCTCTCTCTCTCTCTCTCTCTCTCTCTCTCTCTCTCTCTGTGTGTGTGTGTGTGTGTGTGTGTGTGTGCCTGTTTGTCTGACTGTCTGTTTCTGTCTCTCTCAAGTAAAAATAAATAAAACGGATTTTATAAAAGAAAAGTTTCAGACCTAGTGCTAGAAGGACACTTCTAAACAGAAGGCAGTTGAGAGGAAAGGCAGATGACATCTGGCTCAAACAATTCCTGGGTTAGAGAGGATAGAAAGCTGCGATGGATAGAGCAGATGGAACGGAAGGAGAACCAGCAGGATGTGGTTCCTGGCATGGTACACAACTAGGAGGGTATCAGACCTCACATCATGCATAGAACGCACAAAACTCAAAATCAGTGAAGGTTCTGGAGGGAATAGAATGAGTTCAGTTTCAAGCAATTTGACATTAGAGATCTGTGGAAGATTTGGGGGTGATAATGTCCTAAAAGAGGTTAGCTCTAGGCTAGCAAGACAGCCAATAATAAGCATGTAGTGCTCAGTTCCTGAGGCGGGCAAAAAAATGTCACACTCATCAATCGTATGTAGAGAAAGGATAAGCAGACAGAAGACAACCTAGGGACCCCCAACATCTAGGGGATAAAGACCAGCAGAGCAAATCCATTTAGAACATATCATGTGTTGGAAAAGGGGTCCCTCAGATGGCTCAGTGTCCTCAGACAGAGAAACGGACAAGAAATGTGACTCATACACTGTAAGTGACAAGAGAACATGCAGATCTCTACCCACAGTCTCCTGACCTTCAGCCCAGGCTCCTTCCGCCACCACAGCTGCCGTCTGGCCTGGATTCAGGTGGCAGGAGCTCTGTCTTGGTAGGTGCTTGGCTGACACTCTTCCCTATCACAAAGCAGCCTCATTTCTCAGTCTGCTGGAATGACCTGGAGACAGCTCCCAGTCAGCTAATGAACCAGTAGCAGTTGTCTGCTGTGACTTCTTAATTTCCCTCAAATGTGAATTCTCAACACGTGGCCACAGCTTTAGGCAAAACACATCGTGCACCCAGCGAGAGGCCCAGAAATCAGGGAGGGAGACTGACGGGGGCCCTTGGTGAGCAATCTGTGGTTCCGTGTACTCCAGTGGAATCTGGGGTTATGATCAGGAACCAAAATAAACAGAATTGTCTGTGTTTCCTTCTGATGCCTGCCTCTCTTGAGACCCCTGAGGGCCCTGGGCAATGGTGAAGTGGCCTCCTTTGCTTAGCGGGAGTTCACAGGGAGCAGAGCACCATGGCCTGTACATTCCTGCACTAAGGTCAGTGCTAAGGGAAATCTGGATGGCTGCTCAGCTGAGCTAGTGCAAAGCCCTACACTGTATTACACAGCATGAAAGGATAGCACTGTGAGCAGATGAAACCTCTGTCCAAAGAGCACTTTGCAAGTATTCAGTATTTAGTTGGAAGAATCCAGACCCTTTGGTCCCAGATTCTTTCTTGACGCATGTGCTCTATGCATTCAACACTTCTGTTCAAATCTCCAAGAGCATCTATTAGTTAAGAGTTTCCAAAGCATACCTGTGATTCCTACCCCATGCCCAAAGACCTACACGTCCACTGGCTCCCCCACCCCACCCCTCAGAATGGAAGCCCTCTCAGCCTAGCGACTCACACCAGGACACCAACTACTCTCCATCCGCAGGTCCTGTTGCTTCTTCCTCCAACAGGGATGCTGAGTCTGACCACCTGCATCTCCTCACCACTGCGCATCTAGCGGGAGCCTATCACCTGTCTCCTGTCCCTAAGCTGCTCTGCCCAGCTGCACTCCATGTCACACCCCGGCCTGTCTCTCTAGCAGCTCACCATTTAGCAACCTAAGAGAGCCTTCAGGAGCCCTAACAGTTGATGACATTCTCTACTGTGATCTCCAAAGGCTGTTGTGCAGTTCCCCCAGTAGGACTTGGGACAGTTGTCAGATGTCCATGTGGCTGACTTCCTCCAGCCCATCTTCCAGGAACCTCACTAGATGCCCTGTCTAATGTAGCCCCCAGAACTCACCACCCCCTCCTCCCCCATCACTGCTCCCTGAGTGTCCTCCAGACATGATGTAGCCATCTCCCCCATCACTGCTCCCTACAACTGAAGCCCCTACAAAGTAGGAACCTTTCTGGCTGATGCACCACTCTGTCTCCGTCATCTAAATAAAGCTGGGCACATAGTGAGCTCTCTTAGAAGAAGATGTGAACAGAACACCACCAAGATGTAGGAAGGGAAGTGAATAATATCTATTTGACATCACAGCAGCCTAGATAAGAGTCAGGGCAAGTGTGCTCCTTCACAGAACTTAGCAGAAGGAAGCAAGGTGCACACAGTAGGTGCTCTTGAGCTACCATTTACATGAGCCAAATTAAATTACTAGTATTCCAAAGGGATATTAGTGGCTGAATAATCCTTTTTAAGCACTATTGTAGTGACTGCTAATCAATAGCATTTAGTAAAAAGTAAAACTTTATAGAATTTCGAGAATACTTTCACATCATTACCTGGGGATAACCAAAATAACCTTGGGAAGGAAGAGAAACAACGAAGGTTGGGCTACCTTATTTTTCTCTTGAGGTCACTAAGGTGCAGAGAGGCCAAGTGCTTAGTAAAAGCCCAGAACTGAAGTCTACCCTCACTATCACAGTTCCATTAAACCAAAAATAATGGAAACATCACATCAGAAAGCAACATGCTATTCTTACCATGTTTTATCTACTGCTTCCAAATACCTTAGTGGGGTGGTTTATTGAAAAACAAGAGTCCATGACCTTCTGTTGATAGGTAAGGAAAAGCTATCCCTAGCCAAGGTATGACCAAAACAGAGACATCCATGTGTCCTTTTACAAGGACTGAGTAGCTTGAGAGTCATTGCTGGAGATAGTGTACTCTCTTTTAGTAAGATGCAAAATGGAATTACTTGAAACGGCCATGAATCATGGGATAAAAAGGTCCCTCACACCTCTACCCTAAATGAAAGAAGACTGCCCCTATGGGGGAGTGATTCAGGCTGCCAACCGCACACTAGGCAAAAAGACAATAACAAGAAATTAACCAAAATAATGAAATGCCCTGCAATTAGTGGGATTGTTGTTACTTCTATGGGAGGCATCCCCCTGAATATCCAAAGATAATTTAGCAATAGCATTTATGCTAGAAATTCAAACAATGCATTGGAGGATTTCAATTGTCAGGAACATTATCACAGCCATGCTCAGACTTGTATAGCATCCTTTTTTTGAATTTTGCTAAAATGGAATAATACAGAATTGTCTGGTAATTGTTTTAAAGTGTGACATGATTCTACTGTTGCTTTTGGAAATGCAGGATTCTCATGTGGAGTAAATCTTACCCTGTGATGTCCATCTCTCTGAGCAGCACATGAATTAAATTCATGCTGTCTTCCTGATGGAAAGATTGAGCTGAGAGAACCCCAAGAGGCCTTTTATTTGAAACTCCTTAGTCTCCAGATGTGAAAGCAGAGGCTCAGAGTGGGAAGGGTTGCCTTGGTTTCCTTTTCCGTCAGAAGTAGACTCCCTTCTCTTCGATGCTTAAAATGTCTCAGCAAAGCCAGCAAGGCACCCGAAGCACCGGCAGAAAGACTGGGTGGAGAAGGGAGCATTTAGATGTATGTGAAACACCAGTCATTGCCTCCACCTATCAGTGTCCACATGCAAAATTACTTTCTCTATGCCCTGAAATTGCAAGGCACATAGTCCAAAATGATAACAACAGGGACAGAAAGACAGAGATAGGAACTTCTCTCCCAAAAAAAGGACAACGATGAAGTATTGATAAAATCATTTTTTTAAAGCAGCTCTTAGGGCAGAGGAGATGGCTCAGTCGTTAAAGGCACTTGCTTGCAAAGCCTGAACCCCAGGGTTCAATTCTCCAGGACCCACATAATGCCAGATGTACAAAGTGACCCATGGGCCTGGAATTCATTTGCAGTGGGAAGAGACTGGTGTTTTTCTCTCTCTCTCTCTCTCTCTCTCTCTCTCTCTCTCTCTCTCTCTCTCTCTCTCTTTCTCTCTCTCTCTCTCTCTCAAATGAATAAATAAATAAATAAAATGAATAGGACATGAGGCTGGGCTCTGTAATCTTAAGACCAT
>PVHP010041141.1:0-15565 GCA_004024765.1 Zapus hudsonius | reverse complement strand
ACCAATTTGAGGTGTAACATATCTCTAGAAATTCCCACCTGAAGTTGGAGTTTTAAATTTCTTTTTATGCCATGTCATCAAACTGTGATTGATAATGTATGGTATGTAAAAATCACAGTATTCCTCTTTTTCCTGCTCTCCCATTCCTCTCTTTTTGGTACATTATAAGGGTATTTATACATAGTAAAGTATCTTTTTTTTTGAGGTGGGGTATTGCTACATAATCCAACCTGGCCTTGAACTTGCCTCCTGCCTCAGCCTACTGAGTGGTGGGATCGTAAGCTTGAGCCACCACACCTGACTAAAGTGCTTAAATTTTAGATGTCTATCTCAGTGACTTGTTAGGACATTCATGACTATACAAATACATACAAATACATACATACTACACGCAAATTCTAAATGAGGACGTTAAGAGACCCATTACAGTCGTCTTGGCCCCGCTCTGTGGCTTTGGAAGTCCCTCACCTTTCCTACATCCTTTATAAGGTGCAGCTGCAACCAGCCATGAGCGGAACTCCGGCCTCACTGAATCTCAACGAATTGACCTTCAAAACCCTTTCGCCACAGTGAAAAGTTCAAGTTTCCAGGTCTGCCAGGGACATTGCCATTGAAGACAAACCCCCAAAGGAGTTTCTCTTCCTTCCCCTTTCTCTAAGCTCCAGACCTGAACTCGTGCAGTTTGAGAACGGAAGGAACGGCCCCATAGAGTTATTAGAATGCTGATCTAGCTGGTATTTTCAAGTAGGGGTTTATATGCTCAGAGAGTTTCACACCCACGTTCCAACGGGAAATTTAAATTTAAGTTTATCTCTATGTGAAGAAAGTAGAAAAATTAGGATTATGTCCTACAAACCTAAGTTTTTGTTAATAAATGTCTTAATTCTGAAATAATTTTAAAGACCAGGTCTCAGGTAGTTCTGGCTGGCCTTTAATTTACTATGTAGCTGAGGATGACCTTCTTCCTCCCTTCTTCCCTCCCTCCCTCCCTCCCTCCCTCCCTCCCTCCCTCCTTCCCTCCTTCCGGACAAGGTCTCATATAGTCCAGGCTGATCCTCCTGCCTCTACCTCCACCATGCTGGCCTTCTTTCTAAAACCCAGTGCTTTGGCTAAGTTAACCACCGGGAACTGTGGTCCATGTTGGAATGGTGAAGTGCAAATTGTTTTTTCTTCCCCCATAACACCAGCTCCTCTGGACCCCCTTGTCGTCGTCCTCCAGCGTGATGATCTTTGTTCCTTTGCTTTTAACATATTTATCTGGGCGCATGTGCACACCAGCGTCTCTTGCCACTACAGATAAACACCAGACACATGTGTCATTTTGTGTCCAGCTTTATGTGGGTGCTGGGGAATCAAACCCCACCAGCAGGCTTTGCAAGCAAGTACCTTTCACCGCTGAGCCCCAGCACCGGGGAGTCTTGAAGAGAGTGGGTCTTAACACTGCCCAAGGCTCCTCTGGAAGAAGAGGGTCTTTGTCCTGGCCTAGTGCAGGCCGACCCTGCATCCTTCCAGGTGCCCTCACGCTTTCCATCCTCCACCTTCTGAGGATCCCCTGCAGCTTGTTCCAGTGCAGGTTCAAACTTAAGAGGCTAAGTTCTTGCACTTCTTTCTTCCTTCCTTCCTTCCTCTCTCTTTCCTTCCTTTCTCTTTCCCTCTTTCTTTTTTTCTTTTCTCTCTCTCTTTCTCTCCCTCTCTCTCTTTCTTGTGTCTTTTTGAGGTAGGGTCTCGCTCTAGCCCAGGCTGAATTCACAATGTAGTCTCAGGCTGGCTTCGAACTCACTGTGATCCTCCTACCTCTGCCTGGGATTAAAGACATGCACCACCACACCTGACTGTTTTTGCATTTCTTAAGAACTCCTGGTTCACAGCTTTGGTGGGTTCTAAAATCTTTTTTATTGAGACCTAATTTAGGCTTGCTTAGAATTTGCTCGGTAACCCAGGCTGCCCTCGCACTCAACATCCTGCCTTCGCCCCCTGAGTATGAGGTTATAGGGTGTGCACCACCACGTTGGGCTCCATCTTGAGATAATTTTTTTCTGTATTTCTTCTAATAGGATTTTTATTTTGATTAAAGATGACAGCACCAGTTACAAAGGAATCTATTTGTGAAAGAAACTGAAATGTGTTAATTTTTGTTGTTTTGTAAAAATGTGTTGGAGTCCCTTATAAAACAGGAGTTAGGCTGGGTGTGGTGTCCCACACCTATAATCCCAGCATGTTGGAGGCTGAGGCAGGAGGATCAAGGCTACCTTGGGTAATGAAATCCTGTCTCAAAAAATAAAAAACTTAAAAATTCAAAACTAAAATAAGGATTAGCCAGGTATGGTGGTATATGCCTTTAATCCCAGCACTCGGGAGGCAGAGGTAGGAGGATCACTGTTTGAGGCCAGCCTGGGACTAGAGTGAGTTCCAGGGCAGCCTGGACCCTACCTAAAAATAAATAAATTAGCATAAACAAATAAATGAAATGCAGGTTGTAAGGAGGCAGGCATGTTGTCAAGCTCTGCTGGTTTGTGTCCTCAGGCCTGCAGTATTCAACTGATAACCAGTTTGTACAGCGGCTCAAAGAACTGCAGGACTCGTCCTCCATGCACAAGATCCCCCTGATCCCGTCCACCCCGGAGGAGATGAGCGAGATGCTGCAGCTCTGCTCCTACGTGCGCTTCAAGGTGCCCCAGCAGGTACCGTGTCTGCCGTGTGGACCTCTGGCTTCTCAGGAACACCCACATTCCTCCCCAGCCTCTGTGTTTCAGTCAAAAGCTGCTCATGGGAGGAGAGGGTTTATTTTGGCTTATAGACTCGAGGGGAAGCTCCATGACTGTAGGGAAAACGACGGCATGAGCAGAGGCGGGACATCACCTCCTGGCCAACTTCAGATGGACCACAGCAGCAGGAGAGTGTGCCCAACGCTGGCCAGGGGAAGCTGGCTAGAACACCCAAAAGCTCACCCCCAGCACTCCACCTCCGACCCCAAGGTGCCAATTCCAGAAGTGCCATCAGCTGGGGTCAAGCACTGAGAACACATTAAGTTTATGGAGGACACTTGGATCAAACCACCACACTAGGACAAAACAAGCCTCCTGGTCAGATTGCATTATATCCCGTATCTTGGAGATTCACAAGGCCAGCCCCAGGCAGTGCAGGAAAAGGCTGGATTTTCTTTCCAGAGCTGAGAGAAGCCAGAGGACATGAGGCTTCTCTTGCTTTCTTAAGAAATATTTTATCTATTTATGAGAGAGGGAGAGAGAGAACAGATGGGCACACCAGGGCCTCTAGGCACTGAGAATGAACTGCAGGTGGCTTTACGTGGGCACTCAGGGATTGAACCCTGGTCCTTAGGCTTTACAGGCAAGTGCCGTAACCACAGTGCCATCTCTCCAGCCCCCATTTTAAAAAAATCTTATTTATTTATAAGAGGGAGGCTTCTCTTGCCTCCTAACTCCAGGTTATCTATCCTCAGATCCTACAAGGCCTTGTTGATGTCCGAATTCCCCACAACAACTTCTACCGGAAGTGTAAGTAGTTCTAACGGCTGGCTGCCTGGTTTTGCTTGCTTGTTTTTGCATGTGTATGTGCGTTCTTACGTGGGCGTGTGTGTGTGTGTGTGTGTGTGTGTGTGTGTGTGTGTGTACGTGCATGTGCAAGCCAGTGTCTCTCTCTTCATCTCATGTTTTCTTTATTTGTAAGCAGAGAGAGAGAGAGAGAGAGAGAGAGAGAGAGAGAGAGAGAGAGAGAGAGAGAGAATGAGCGCACCAGGGCCTTGAACTCCAGATGCATGCACCACTTTGTGCATCTGGCTTTACGTGGGTACTGGGGAATCAAACCTGGATCATTGGGCTTTACAAGCAAGCACTTTAACCGCTGAGCCATCTCTCTAGCCCCATCTTATGTTTTTGAGGCAGGATCTCTTGCTAAACTCAAGACCCAATTTGGCCAGACTAGCTGGTCAGCATTTCGCAGGGATTTCCCTGTCTCCGCCCCTGGCGCTGGGATGGCAGGCATGTAGCACTCTGCCTGGTGCTTCATGTGGGTACTTGGGATCCAAACTCAGGTCCTCGCGCTCACAGGGCAAGTACTTTACCCACTGAGCCATCCTCCCAGCTCTCAACCCTCTGCAAGCTTGAATGCCCCCCGGGCCCCTGACAAGAGGAGATGGTGGGCGGGACTTGATTTCCCTGCCGCTCACCGACTCGACCAACATACTCACCCCGTTTTTCTTCTCCAACAAGTATTTTTGGAAATCGTCAATGAGAAGTCCAGATATTCTTTACACCAGAACATGGACAAGATCAAGGTTCCAACACAGATCATCTGGGGGAAGCAGGACCAGGTATGTCACCTGCCCTTCAGAAGATCCCTGCAGAGGAGCCAGTGGGGATCCATCCATAAAGCCAGCCCCACCACCCCTTGTAGATTCTGTGAGCTGACAGCAATGGCTTTTGACTTTCTTATTTTTAAACATATTTTAAAAATTTATTTGCAAATAGAGAGAGAGAGAATGGGTACACTAGGGCCTCTAGCCACTGCAAACTAACTCTAGATATATGCACCCCTTTTGTGCCTTTGGCATTACTTGGGTACTAGGAGGGAATCGAACTCGGGTTGTTAGGTTTTGTAGGCAAGTACCTTAACCACTGAGCCAGCTCTCCAATCCTCTTTTGACGTTTTAGAAGGAAATATTTTATTTATTTGTAAGGAGAGAGAGAGAGAGAAGAGAGTCAGAGAGAATGGGCTCGTCAGGGCCTCCAGCCACTGCAAATGAACTCCAGATGTATGCGCCATTTTGTACATCTGGCTTTACGTGGGTGCTGGGAATTTACACCCTGGTCTTTAAGCTTTCCAGGCAAGTGCCTTAACCACTGAGCAGTCTCTCCAGCCCCCACCTTTGACTTTTAACATGAACGTCTATTTTTTAAAAATTTATTTTTTTTACTACGATATACAGGATCCCTCGCCACAAGGACTAATACAGACAGCCCACGAAGGAGGATATATAACTGATCAGGGAGGGGGAGGGGGGAAGCGGGGAATTCGGGATAACAACGCATGGTTTGCCCACTAAATAATGTAACTCATTATGGACATTAAAAAAAAAAACATTTTATTAAAAAAAATTTATTTTTTTAAGGCAGGGTGTTGCTCTAGCCCAGGCTGATTGAAACTCACTCTGTAATCCCAGCCTAGCCTTGAACTCATGGAAATCCTCCTACCTCTGCCTCCCGAGTGCTGGGATTAAAGACATGCACTACCACACCTGGCTCTTATAAATCTTTTTTAAAAAGCTTATGCATTTAAAGTTTTTTCAGATGCCTGTATGTGTTTGGGAGGGCTGTCATGACAGAGTACCACAGGCTAGGAGGCTTCACAGCAAAAATGTGAAAGTCTCAGGGCTCTAGAAGCTGGAATTGAGGGTCAGGCTATCCGGGGGCTGTGAGAGAGAATCTTTCTCAGCTTCTCCCATAGCTTCCGGGGATTACCAGCCACCTTTGACAACCGCTGGCTTTGAGCTGCATCCCCTGGTCTCTCTTTCAGTTCCACAGGGCTTTCTGTGTCAGTGTTCATGTCCTAGAGTGAGTCACACTGGATTAGGGCCAGCCTGTTCGGGTATGACCTTGTCTTGACTGACTGAACTGGCAATCACCTGTTTCCCAGTGAGGTCAATGCCAGAATACCAGGGCTTTATCGGGGTCACAGTTCAACTCCTAACCAACCCTCCAAAGACACACCAAGGTATACTCCTAGAAACTCCTGTGTTTGTAACCATTTTAGAAATCTACTGAAGGTTCTTTGTAAAGTTAAAAACAGGAGATAATGAGAAATGGAGGATGTGCAGGTTTTGTATTAAGGAATAGTGTGAAAAGAATATTAGAAGACAGTGTGGAGCCACAATCCCTAATGACACCGTGATTTGGGGCTTACCTCTCCTCCCTGCTCCCTGCAGACCCAAGGGGAACTGTCCACAGAGCCCTGAGCATCCATCCCCATCTTCGGGAAGTGTCTCATTCCCTCTCTTCCTTGGCAGGTGCTCGATGTATCTGGGGCTGACATCTTGGCCAAGTCAATCTCAAAGTGCCAAGTGGAACTTCTGGAAAACTGTGGGCACTCAGTGGTGATGGAAAGACCCAGGAAGACAGCCAAGCTCATCCTGGACTTCTTGGCTTCTCTGTACAGCACAGACAAGAAGTTGGACTGAAGCCCCACTGCAGCCTGAATTCTGCCCACGACGTCTTTCCCCATCCTGAAACCTGACGCAGCCATCACTCTCAGGGATCCTGCCCCAAACATGGTTGGAGCGTTCAGTGTCCCTAGGGAGGCCAGTCTCCTGTTTCCCAATCGATTGACTCTCCAGAACTTCAGGGGCCACAAGGAACTCTGCAAAAGTCTTTTCTCTTCACTAAAAGGAAACCTAGTAGAACAAAATATGAAAACCCAGCCATGAAACCTACCAAGAAGTCTTCAAGTTCACATTGCTGACAAGCTTGTGCCAAGTGGTCACCTTGGACCGTGACCACCGAGGACATTTTCCTCAAGACATTCCTCGTAGGCTGAGACTCGAGCCATCTTGGCTGCTTCAGTGTATTTCCCTGCATGGTCATTGAACTGTCTTATTTAAGTCTTAATTCAAGTTTTTGCATAGAGACTCACGTGTGATCACAGCCCATCAGCCGCAAAGACCAGAGAGGACCGTGACAAGCTGTAGGAGAGGTCTGTGACACTGGGCCTGATGACTCCAGCCTGTCACCCCACCGGTTTGGAGGCTGGGGCAGGAGGATCGCAAGTTCAAGTACTGTGAGCTACAAAATGGATTCAAGGCCAGTGGGGACAATTTAGTGAGGCTGTGTCTCAAAATAAGAAAGAGAAACTGTTTTGTCTTTTTTTAAGATGTAGAATTGTGTGGAGAGCAGGTTCCCTATGGCCGACCCTCAGAACTGCCCGGGGAGCAGAAAACATGGGTGAATGGGGTTTTGGCACTTACAAGTTTTTGTAATGAGTGAATCCAGAGTGCTTCAGAATGACAAACTCCTGGCAGGGTGGGTTTCCTAGAAAGAATTTATGATTTTTTTTCTAAAAAAACCAGGACTAATAAGCCAGCATGGTGGGTCATGCCTTTAATCCCAGCGCTGGGGAGGCAGAGGTAGGAGTCTTACCATGAGTTCGAGGCTACCCTGAGATTACGTAGTAAATTCCAGGTCAGTCTGGGCTAGAACGAGACCCTACCTCAAAAACAAAAAAACAAAATAGGATGATAAAGCAATAATGTTCTAGAAATTTATTTAATCAAATTCACCCAAGCAACTTGTAGGCATCTTTTCTATTTTGCTGTGCTACTGAAACCCTTGGCTGTAAAACTGCTAGTCTGTTAATGAATTCTGTGAATTCTAAGAACAGTAACGTGATTGGAAATAAGTCTTCAAACAGCTGTAAAAGTGACACGATGATGGGAAATAAATTTAATAAGTCTAGACTGGCCCCAAGCAGGTTATTTCCATTTCTGATCCTCTAAGTGTACCGTTGGTGGATTTTCTTCTTAACTAAGCTGTGTTTTTTTGTTTTTTGTTTTGTTTTGTTTTTTGTTTTTCGAGGTAGGGTCTCACTCTAGTCCAGGCTGACCTGGAGTCTCAGGGTGGCCTTGAACTCACGACAATCTTCCTACATCTGCCTCCCAAGTACTGGAATTAAAGGCGTGTGTCACCACGCCCGGCTTTAAGCTGTGTTTTTTTAAGTGTATTTCTGAGCGAGAGAGAGAATATAGGTGTGTCAGGACCTCTTGCCACTGCAGACAAACTCCAGATGCATTCACCGCTTTGTGCATGTGTCTTTTTACATAGACCGGGGAACTGAACCCAGGCCTGAAAGCTTTGCAAGCAAATGCCTTTAACTGCTGAACCATCTCCCCAGCCTTGAAAGTTTTTGAAAAATTTAAAATATTTACAAGCAGGAAGACAGAATAGGTGCGCCAGGACCTGTAGCCACTGTAAATGTACTCAGATGCATGCACCACTTTGTGCATCTGGATTTACATGGGTGCTGGGGAATGGAACTCAGGTGGTTAGGTTTTGCAGGCAAGTGCCTTAACCACTGAGCCATCTCTCCAGTCCAAAACATTTTTAAAAAATAATTTAAATAACATGAAAACTGAAGTCATGCAGGAGGATAAGTCAGTCGGGCACACCTGCAAGTCAAGCATGAGGTCTGCATCTGATCCCAAGGGCTCCTGTAAACACAGTAGCACAAGGATGCAGTGTGCTTGTCACCCAGCATTTGGGGAGGCAGGGACAGGCGATCCCTGGGACTTGCTGGCCAGCCCGCATAGCCTCCTTGGTGAGCGCCAAGCAATAAGAGACTGTGTCAAAAAATTAGATGTGGCTGCCAAGCGTGGTGGCACACACCTTTAATCCCAGCACTCGGAAGGCAGAGGTAGGAAGATTGCCGTGAATTCAAGGCCACCCTGAGACTACAGAGTGAATTCCAGGTCAGCCTGGGCTAGAGAGAGACCCTACCTTGAAAAAACAAAATCCAAACAAAAAAGACCCTCTCTCCCAAACCAGGGCTAGAAAGATGTCTCATTTGGTGAAATGCTTGCCTTCCAAGCATGAGGAGCCAAGTTCAGATCTGCAGCATCCTCAGACATGCTGGGAGGGGATGAAGCCCACCTCTAATCCTAGTGCTTCATGAAGAGACAGAAAAGGAGATCCCCCCCCCCCCCAGGGCAAACAACTAGCTAGACTCGCCCAGCTTGTGAGCTCCAGATTGAAGTGAGAGACGCTGTCTCCATATACAAGGTGGAGATCGATGAAGAGGATCGAGGCAGACACCTGATGTCAACCTCTGACCAACACATGTGTACACACACAGATGAACATGCAAACATGAAAAAACCCAAAACCAAAGAAGGAAGAAGAGGGCATGAGGAAGGAAGGAAAGAAGAAAGTGTTATATATGAAGGAAGGAGAGGACAAGAAGGGAGAGAAAGAAAGGAAAAAGAAAGAGCCTGGGCTAGAGAGACCCTACTTCGAAAAAACAATAAAGAGGAAAAGTAGACCTGGGGAGATGGCCCAGTGGTTAAAAGCACCAGCTTGCAGAGCTCGCTGGCCCAGGTTTGATTCTCCAGCTCACACATACAGCCCAATGCCAAGGAGGGAGAGACCTTATCTCAAAGAAGTTGAAGCACAGAAGCCTCAAGGTTGTCCTCTGGTTTCACACATGTGCCAGGGCATGCACACACGTGCAAGCACACACACACCACACACACACACACACACACACACACACACACACACACACACACACACACACACACACACACACACAGTGTGGACTGTGTTGTCCAGTTCATCCTGGAAAAGCAATGGGCAGGTTCTGCAGTAGGAGGCAGCTCCTGTCTGCTGCCCTCAGAAAGCCTTGACTGAAAGTCCCGAGCAGAGTGAAAGCCAATGGGACAAATGCATAAGGAGAGTGTGAAGGTTCTCCAGTGGTCCTGCCACGCCCGGAAGTCCCTTGTCACACTCCTTTCTGTGTTTATAATTACAGTAAGCCTGCATCCTAACAAGTGTGCAGCCAGCTAGCTGCCCCCACACCAGATCCCTCTCGCTGTCTGCCTTTGGTAACAGTCTTGGAAAGGACACAGGAATTACTCATTACAGCCCTACCCAAAAGACTGCCAGAAACTTCTGGAATAAAAGTGGAAAGCCCATGGAGCTGGGGAGATGGCTCAGGAGTTAAAGACGCTTGCTTGTAAAGCCTCATGGCCTTGGTTCAGTTACCCAGTACCCACATAAAGCCAGATGCACAACGCGGCGCATGTGTCTGAGGTTTGTTTGCAGTGGCAGGAGGACCTGGCTCGCCTATACTTTCTATATGTCTCTCCCCCTCAAAAATAAATATATTTTTTAAAATGGAAAGCCCTTAGCTGGGGGTGATGACTCACACCTTTAATCCCAGCACTCAGGAGGCTGAGGTAGGAGGTGGGCTGGAGTTGGAGGCCATCCAGGGACTACAGAGTGAGACCCTACGAAAGGAGGGGAGAGGGAGAGAGAGAGAGAGGAGAAAGAAAAGGGCTGGGGAGATGGCTCAGTAGCTAAAGGTCCCGGGTCTGATTCCCCAGGACACACTAAGTCAGACGTGTGTCTGGAGTTCAGTTGCAGAGTATCAGTAGGTCTCCCTCTCCCTCCTTCCTCCTCTCCTTGCAAATCATATATATATATTTTTTTAAAGCAAGAGCTGCAATTTTTCACTAGCCAAAAGGTTACTAAGAAATCTTTTTTCTTTCTCTTTTTAAAAATATATTTATTTGCGGGCTGGAGAGATGGCTCAGTGGTTGAGGCACTTGCCTCCAGTGCCTAAGGCCCCGGGTTCAATTCCCCAGGACCCACATAAGCCAGACCCACAAGGTGGTGGCCCTGGTGCGTGTTCTCTCTCTCTCTCTCTCTCTCTCTCTCTCTCTCTCTCTCTCTCTCTCTCTCTGCTTGAAAATGAATAAATAAAATATTTAAATATATATATGTATATATATATATATATATATATATTTGCAATCAGAGCAAGAAGAGAGAACGGGCATGCCAGGGCCTCCAGCAGAGGCAAACTAACTCCAGATGCGCCCACTCTTCGTCTGCCTTGATGTGGGTGCTGGGGAATGGAGCCTGTGTGGCTAGGCTTCATAGGAAAGCACCTTAACAGCTGAGCTCTCTCCAGCCCTTCCTCTCATCTCAGATTACAACATGTCTCTAGAGATGCCTTGGATAGAATTATAACTTGTTCAAGTCAGAAGCCAGGAGGCCTGCACAAGGGATTTAGTTCGTCCTTCTCTTTAAATGGGTTTCTTTGGGGTTCCTGGGAAATGGCAGGTGGTCAGCTGAGAAGGAAGAATGGCATTAAGCAGTCCTTCACTGTGCTGGAATCCTTGTCTCTTTGCTGCTGAGAGGCTTCAACTAGACCCCTGGTCTCATGTCTCAGTAATTTCTCCTCCTGCTTCACACTCGCCTCTGCTTCCTCTCTGCCACGAGCAGAAGGGCACAGCAGGCTGGTGCTTGGAGCTGAAGCCCAGGCGGGCCTCAAAGGAGCAGTTCCCAGCCTTGAACACCTGTTGGGAGACTGCAGTAGAGCTGGAGCCTCCGGCCTCATTTTCTCCATCTGTGAAGGGGGAACGACAGTGACGTGATAATGTGGACAGGCTGTCTGGCACTGGCAGGTCTCCTGAAATGACATGGGAAGCATGGCTGCCATTCAAAGCTGTTAGCTTCTGAATATTTCACCTCCATTGTCCTGTCTTCACACAACCTGCCGTCATAGGGAGGCACGATTCCCGATGGACAACAGTTGTCACACTGGAACGGCTCTTGGAGCAGTTCAGAAAATCCATTTGGCACCAGTTAGTGAGGCAGGGAGGGGAGCCACACTGCAGAGGAGAGGAAGTGTGCCCTTAACTCCTTCCTGGCCACCATGCCTGGCCCCAGACCTGCCACAGACTTGGCCTTGAATCAGAGAAAGTCATTTAGCAAGGGCCAAGTGACTCCACCCAGTTAAGATTCAGTGTAGCTATTTATTTTTATTTTATTTTTTTAGAGACAGGTTCTCACTGTAGCTCAGGCTGCCTTTGAACTCACTGTATAAGCCAGACTGGCCTCAAACTAGGCAATTCTCCTATCCAGCCTCTCAAATGCTAGGATTAAAAATGTGTACCACCACCACCTGGCTTGTTTTGGTTTTTAACATATATATTTATTGCCGGTGTGGTGGTACTCGCCTTTAACCCCAGCACGAGGGAGGCAGAGGTAAAAGGATCACTGTGAGTTCGAGGCCAGCCTGAGACTACATAGTGAATTCCAGGTCAGACTGGGCTAGAGTGAGACCCTACCTTGAAAACCCACAAAAATAAATGTATTTATTTGCAAGAGTTGAGAGGGAGTATATGGGTGGGCCAGGGCTTCTTACAGCACAAATGAACTCCAGATGCATGAGCCACTTTGTGTATGTGGCTTTCCTGGGAGTCCATGTTTGTCAGTCTTTTCAAACAAGTGACATTGACCACTGAGACATCTCCCCAGTCCTTTACAAAAATATTTTACTCATCTATTTGCAAGCAGAGAGGGAGGGAGAGGGAATGAATGCACCAGGGCCTCTAGCCACTGCAAATGAACTCCAGATCATCTGGCTTTGTGTGGGCACTGGGGAATCATGGAACCCAGGTCACTAGGCTTTGCAGGCAAGTGCCTTAACCACTGAGAAACCTCTCCACCCCTCCCCCTGTCTTCTTTTATGTTTTTGTTATTTTGGCTAGGAGCTCTGGTATTTTTGTTTGTTTGTTTTTGAGGTAGGGTCGCGCTCTAGCCCAAGCTGACAGGAACTCACTCTATAGTACCAGGCTAGCCTTGAACTCTCAGCCATCCTCCTACCTCTGCATGCTGGGATCAAAGACATTCATCACTGTCAAAGTGAGGCAAACGTCACTGGGATGAATCTCCAAACTAGGCATAGTTATGGGAGGAAATGATTTATTGAAGCTACAGGTCCGGGGAAAGTTCCATAATAGTGAACGAGGCTGGCCCCTTTTCACAGGTCCAAGCAGAGAGAAACCCAGCACCAGCACCACACACACACCAACAGAACAGTCAGGGGGAGATAGATATTTCCTTCCTTTTTATATAGCCTTAAGGTTGGGTCTTACAACCCTTTCCCAGACTTGTTGACTCCCTGAGTCTCTGGAATTTCCTTCATGCACTGCCCTCCCAGGAAGGGATGTCTGTTTCTAGCTCCCCTGAGCCTCCTTACATCCTGCCCCTTACGGAGGGCTGCCTTCCTATGAACATCCTCAGAGACCCACCCAAGATAACAGGTCAAGTTGACAACAAAACCTAACCATCCCAACCACTATGTCCAGAAAGGAACCCTGGTACTTAATATATAGCTTTTGCCATACATTGATCTCTGTTGCATGAGTTCTTTCTAAAAAGTGATGGAGGCAGGGAGATGGTTCAGTGGTTAAAGGTCTTGCTTGCCAAGCCTGATGAACCTGGTTCCACTCCCCAGAACTCATATAAAGACATGCACAATGTACCGCATGCATCTAGGTTCCTTTAAAGTGACAAGAGGTCAGCCGGGTGTGGTGGCACATGCTTTTAATCCCAGCACTCAGGAGGCAGAGGTAGGATGATCACCATGAGTTCAAGGCCACCCTGAGACTACATAGTGAATTCCAGGTCAGTCTGGACTAGAGCGAGACCCTACCTCCAAAAACCAAAAAAAAAAAAAAAAGAAAGAAAGAAAAGAAAAGTGACAAGAGGTCCTGGTGTGCTCATTCTCTCCTCCCTGTCTCTCTCTGCAAATAAATGTTTTCAAAAATAAAATAAAAGTATTCAAAGTGATCCACTCAAGCAATGCCAGGAATGGAGCCGTCAATCAACACCTTTGAGTCAGTATTTACCTCCTTAATTGTTTTGTTTTGGGAAGAACTGAGAATGGCTTACAGAACTTGGTGATCCAGAGAGATAGCTAAATATAAGTGAGGGGATAAAGACAAAGGATAGATTAGTGAGCTGCAGGGATCAGGTTCAGAGATAAAAGGTATTTCAGGAAATCCAGCGTGTTTCCAAGTGCTAGGGGACCAGTTCATAACTGATGAGGTATATGAAGTAAAATAGATATCATTTTCAGGTGTCAAAGAGATGGTTAAGGGACTGGGGAGATGGCTCAGCGGTTTTAAATACCTGGGCTCAGTTCCTCAGCCATCCACACAAAGCCAGATGAAAAAAAAAAAAAAGTCTAAACTGAGCGGAAAGAATGTAAGAGCCATGGTGGGGGAGAATTTCCAGAGACATGGCCCCCCTCAGCGACAACACACAAAGCAGGTGTGTGGGGGGGTGGGTTACCTCTAGAACAACCCTTACTCCATGGACTTATCCAGTGTCCCCAACAAGGAGGATACCCAGTGGATTGGGGACAGGCAGGAGGGAAATGGGGATAGCAGCATATTTGCTCATACAATGTATCTAATTTTGGATAATCAAGATATCAAAAGCCGGGCTGGAGGGATGGCTCAGCGGTTGGGGCACTTGCCTCCAGTGCCTGGGGCTGCGGGTTCGGTTCCCCAGTACCCACGTGGGCCAGGCCCACAAGTTGGTGGCCCTGGTATTCTCTCTCTCTCTTCTCCTTGAAAATGAATGGATGGAATATTTGGAGAAAAAAAATTTTTTTTAAGATAGCAAAAGCCGGGCGTGGTGGCACATGCCTTTAATCCCAGCACTCAGGGAGGTAGAGGTAGGAGGATCGCCGTGAGTTCGAGGCCACCCTGAGACTACATAGGGAATTCCAGGTCAGCCTGGGCTAGAGCGAAACCCTACCTCGAAAAACCAAAAATAAATAAATAAATAAATAAATAAATAAATAAATAAATAAATAAAAAAGATATCAAAAAAAGTGGTCCAAGTATCTGGTGTTCATTTGCAGTGCCCTCCCCCACAAGCTAGTAAATAAAACTTATTTACATACTTCACGTGAGAGCTAGGACGCCGTTGCACGCAATCAGCAGGTGCACCTGGCTGTGCGCGGACAGCGGGGAATCGAACCCAGGGCAGCAGGCAGTGCAGGCAGCACCGTAAACCACGGAGCCATCTCCCCAGCGCATATCAATGAAACCATCGCGGAGAAATGCACGCATGAATAATTAATTAATTACGAACGCGAACCTGCACGGGAAGCGAAGGCTGCAGGCTCACGAGCAGCCATGACCGCACTGGACACTAGGGGGCGCGCTTCTCCAGCACGACTCATCGCCTGCGCGGGTTCCGCGAGCGACGGGCGCCGCGCGATGACGTCACATACGCTCTCGCGGCGGGCGTCTGGGGGCGGGACCGGAAGGAAGCCCACGAGGTGTTTCCGGGCCGGACAGAGCTGGTCGGAGCCCCGAGCCCCGCAGAGTCGTTGAAGTCACTAGCGTCAGGCGAGGCGGCGGGCTCCTCCGGGGAGAGTGGCCGTTTCCAGGTGCGCATGCGCGGGGCGGGACGGTGGCCGAGAGGAGTCAAGGCGCTGAGTGCGGAGCTCCTTCGCCAGGGCCGAGGGCGGCGGAGTCGGAGGCGGTTCCGGGACGAGGTCGGCCTCACGTGACCGCTCCGGTGGAGGGAAGGGGGGCGACTCTTCCAGACCCGTGGATTATTTTAGAAACTCCATGATGGACTCGTCCGGTAGCGTTCAGGTGGGCAGACGCCCGGGGAGCCGGACAGAACCTTCTAGAAGGTGCTGGGGGCTGCGGGAGGTGCAGCGTGGTGACTGTCCACGTGGAGGAGCGGGAGGCTTGGAGAGCCCAGGGGTCAGGGCGCGTGCTTGCAGAGCCTCGGCCCGGGTTCGAGTCCAGGGCCCTCGCCGTGCCTTTACAGCTGTGGGTGCACCTGTCCCCTGTCAGCCTGTCTCCAAGTGAAGCAGGAGGC
Source organism: Zapus hudsonius (assembly GCA_004024765.1). Classification (NCBI taxonomy): domain Eukaryota; kingdom Metazoa; phylum Chordata; class Mammalia; order Rodentia; family Dipodidae; genus Zapus; species Zapus hudsonius. The sequence goes on along the minus strand of PVHP010041141.1, from coordinate 143 downwards.
CGATGTAGAAGGATCACTGGGATCACAGAGTGAGCGCCAGGTCAGCCTGGGCCAGAGCGAGACCTCAAAACAAACCAAACACCACCCGGGAGGGAGGCAGAGCTAGGCTTGCCTGGAGTTCAAGGCCATGCTGAGCGAGTGCC